>VXAC01006729.1:269274-343156 GCA_013399225.1 Rhipidura dahli
AAAAAAAAAAAAAAAAAAAAAAAGAAAAGAAAAGAATATTTCTACTAAATTGGCAATTCATAGGAGATGAATATTTTTTATAAAACTTTTGTTTTTTCCTAGGTTACAAATGGGTATAATTAAATTTAAAGTCCAGGTTATAAACAATAATTGGATCTGTAAACCTGCAATTTCCATTAAATTTTGATTCACATTTCCTTAAAACACTGTCACCATGATTTAAAGACTCATTTTATTTTCAGTTTCCACAAATCCCCAGTGAATTTTTATCAGCTAGCATAACAAAGATCTCACAAAAATATAAATTAAAAATATCTTAAGAGGAAAGTCTCACTTACTCAAAGATCAGGAAGTAAGCACCAGACACTTTTAACTGTCTAAAATAAAATATTGAATATTTCAACTGCTGTTTTCAGGAGGATTTCTCGGTTTTGAACAGGTTTTATACTGAAGTAGCTGTAGTCCTATCCTGTGTTATATACAGTAGAACAAAGCAGTGATGCATTTTCTGTTGAGACTTCAGTATAAGCAGAAACACAAAAATGAAGCTCAAAACTAATCACTATAATTGTCATCAAATAGTTTATTGAAAGTTAGGGGTAAGAAGTTGCAAAGCCAGAAAAAGTGATGTTTGGGGAAAGATGTGTCATTGCAAACGGCAGCAAAGTCCTGCACCCTGGTTTCACCCCCATCACTGCTGCAGTACCATTTGGCCACCACAGACTGCAAGGAAGAAGCTGGGCCAGAACAACCCCTGGGTAAACCAAGGTGATTTGGGCCTTCTTGACAACATCTAAGTTAAGGTGAGTCAACTTTAATGCTATTTTAATTAATGAAAAGTGAGTTCTGGTATTGTCTAAATTACACGGAGCAGCTTGGCATACCTTTTCATAGGGGTTCCTCTGTGAAGTGTGTGTGCAAATGGTGTGTATGTATCACACTCACAGGGCACATGCTGCACAGAGAATCTGCACCATGCACCTTGCAAAGCCCACATGCAATGTCTCGGTGGATATCTGCTCTAGAACTGATTGACCAGGATCAGACTTTGTCCACAACTTTCAGGATGTGTGGAAAATATCATGTTTCAGTAGTCTTTTTACTGTTCAGGCTAAATTTTGTTCATCATCTTTTTTTAATATGCTCTGAATATTATATTATATTCTATATAACAGTGTAATCCTAGACATAAGACTCCCATAATCATCTTCTAATATGTAGAATAATGGAAAGAAAGCCCTAACTGATAATTTGTGTCCTACATTGTTTTAAATATTAGATATATAATATATGTTAATATATATAAATATGTATAATAATGAATGTATTATGTTGTTTAGCAAGCTGTTCAAATTTATTTATTTATTTGCTGTCTGTTTGGTGTGCTTAAATCTGCTAATTTTTTTTCATTTATTTACTGTTTATTTACATTTATCCCTTTTAAATTTTGAAAACTAATGGAATTCAATATGTCCCACTCTGATTTAAACAAATGCCATGTTTATTGTCCTGTATTGCTCTCATTCACTCTGGAGTAACTGAAGGTTAAGAATTAATGAAATCATCCCTAATGGAAATCCAGTATGAAATCAGTATAAATGCCTCTGTTTATAAACATAAAAATAAGAAAACTCTTAATTCACTGTTACAACTTCTCTCCCATGGCAAAGAAAGAATAATATTGTTTTTCGATATTATTTTAAGCAGAATTGAAAAAAAACTATTAATAAATCTTCTGAATTGGATGTAATTTGTTACTTAAATGAAAATGCCAACTTTAAATTACGGGTTTTTTTTTTTAAGTTAGTGTTAGTTTATAGAACTCAGCATCTTGTTAAAGAGAAACCTTCCCCTTAAAATAGCATGGCTCGAAAACCTTGTCTTAAACCATAAATTAATATAGTACTTTGGGTTACCAAAAATGTTAGCCATTCTTTAAGTCTTAACTTGTCATTAAGTTACATATTAATGAATGCCCTGTAGAATTATAGTTTATCATTTAATGTTTACAATTTATTTTCTTGCAATTTTAAAGATCATATATTATTGAAATTACTGTTACAAAAGTAGCAAGGGAACATTAGTGGTAATACATGGCCATCTTGATGTAAAGCATTATGTAAATAAGTATACCCCTTTCTTAAATTTTTAAATCAAGCAGTATTTCAGTTGACTTTTAATCAACTCTCTGGGCAATCTGTTCCCATTATAGTGCTAATATTAGTCTGTACAATTTTATTCCCATTATGCTGGCTCCAATTTTACTCTTTAGTTCCATTAAGTTTTTCTTCTAATTCTTCCACGTATGAAACAACTACTATTTACAGGAATGAAATAAAAGTGTTTGCAGTAACTGCAAAGAATGTGCACTGTAGTTCTTTGTCACTGGGTAAACCCCAATATTTTTAGTAATTTAAACAAGTCCATCCTAAAACTGTGCATCTAAATTTATTATCAAAGTTAACCACATTGTTGCAGGTTACCCCTCCTGATCTCTTTTCCATGGAAAACCACAAAAGGGGTAGCCTCATAGTTAAGTGTTTGCATGAATGAGGACAAATTTTTGTTAAAGACTGATTGAGTAGCAGTATTATATATGATTATTCTGATTCCTTGGTTTAATTCCAGGTCCAGTTCAAGATTCCTTATTCTAGGAATACAATTATACTTGAATATTCTAAAAATACACATCTAGTAATAATCCATGGGATTGAAGAACAATTCTGTACGATGGCATGAAAGCCTCTATTTTCTTTCTGCTAAAATTTTAGGTGAAACTTCAAACTTAGACTTCTTCCTGAAAGTACTAATTTGGTGCATTCTGTTTTACTTAGTAAGTGGATAATTCCAAACAGAATCATTATTCAGTACAGTGTATGTTATAAAAATCTCTAAACTATTATTTAGCCTGTAAGCCTTTAAACAGTTATGTCAACAAATGTATTGATTTTTCAAACACCATAAAAGTAGGTATATATTGGTATTGTAATTGCTACAATAGATTGTTTCAACAGTCCAGTGGAAACAATCTTTTTGAATGAATTGAGAGCATCTGACAAATTTATCAGATTACATATAATTTCTTGTTTTGATTATTTTTATGAACAATTGATGATAAGAGTGAAGTTTTGAATGTTCTAAGTAAAAATACTCTTAGCACTGAAACCACTCTAGGCGGGGGTTCCATTTGAACAGTAGAGGATCATTATGCTTTCCTAGACAGCCTTATGTGTGGTGAAATCTCATGTTCTCTGCCACTGCACCTAAGTGTTCAATGTTTCTTCTCCAGATGGTAAAGTTGAATCTATAAATTCAAGATTCAGTTCAAGACAGGCAAATATGTGTATCTGTAAGGGTGCTATTTGGCTGTTCTTAGGTTATAGTCTATTGTCTCTGCAGTAAACAGCCAGTGATCACCCAGTGGAGTTGGCTTTGAGTATCATGGATTATATGAACTAATCAGCATCTAGATTGACAACTAGAACATAAATCTTAAATTGTGAATATGCCTAAAAGTACATATCTGGTGCCATCTGAGATACCCTTGATAACATCATCATGACTGATATGAGATCCACATCCTCCTGAAAAGGACCTAGAGGCTTTCTGGGATACATGAGGATATCTCAAAAGTTGGAAGGGGTTGTATTTGACTAACTGTAGCATACTTCTAAAATAAGATAAATCAAAACCAGATGTCTCAGTTCCAACATGAATCCCAGTAAAAGTTTCTGACTATAAGCACCTCAAATCTATGGCTAGATTTTAAGTAAATAGTTTGCTATGTAGCTGGACTGACATTACAGTTGGTTTAAAAATAAAATATGTCCTTTCTATGTTTACATGTACATATCTCAGTGCAATTTCATATTTTTTTAGTCATTTTGAATGACTGAGACTTCAACTATTTTACCTAAAGGCTTAAACTTAATTAGCAATCCTAGACATGCTAAAGAAAATCTTCTTGGCTCCTCTACACAGAGTCCATGCAAAAATTTTAAACCTTTATCACTTAATTTTACTGTGGATAAAATAACTAAAATCTATCCTGTTCACCATGTACCAAATATCACCAGTTACAGTAACAGATCTGTTTGGAAATCATATATTTTTATATATAATATTTATTACACACACATATATATATTATATATATTATTTAGGTACCTCTACTCATCAAGAAATCAAGGTGCCAGCTCAGGACCTTGATCTTGTAAGAATGGTTTCCTTCTTTTTAGATGAGGACATAGAAATAAAATCATACACTTGGATGTAATTAACTTTTTAAAGCAGGACTAGTAAACATAGAGAACACCTCTGGATATTACCTGTTTGAAAAGATTCTAGTTCAAAGTAGTATTATATTTAGTATTTCTTATCTTTTCCTTTAGAAATAAAAGAAGATAGTGACTATTTTTTTTTTTGTAGACACAAGTTTCTCCCAGAACTTGACAGGATAGACCAAGTGCCATATTTTGAGCAAGGATATTTCAAAGATTAGTCTTCTGTGGTACTTCTTTTTTGGCTTAAAATATTCCAAATATCAGTGAAGAAAACAGAAAAAATAATGGCTGTTCCATTCCAAAGCTTCTCTCTTTAAGTGACAAGATAATACTGATAACATCCCACATACTAATATTTTTTTTGCCCATTCTATCACAACTATGCTCTTCTCAGTGGATAATGGCATCCATTTCAGGCAATGGATAGAGATTTAAGAGTGAGCTGAAAGTCCAGCAGTCCAGCACAGGCAAGATGAATCACCTTCTGGAGGGGTACCTCTGTCTTCATATCAGCAACAATTGGCTTAGATTCTTAATAATTAGCCAGCTGAAATGCAGATGTGGCTCTTACTATTTATCCTGATCAACCCAGGGTGAGATTGAGCTTTTAATAGTAGTAATACCTAGTTACCATACAAATATGAGCCTTCTCTTCCTAGAATTTCTCAGATTTGAAAATTGCATTAAGTATTATAAGGGGAATGAGTCTCAGAATCATAGAAGGCTTTGGACTGAAAGGGACTTTCAAAGAACATATAGTCCAAAATCCCTAAACTGCGTGCATCTCCAACTAGACCAGGTAGAAAAAACCCCGTCCAACTTGACCCTGAATGCTCCCAGGGATGGGACATCTACCAACTCTCTGGGCAATCTGTTCCCATGTCTCACCACCCTCATCATAAAAAAAAAAATTTGTTCTTTATATCTAGTCTGAATCTACCCTCTTACTTTAAAGCCATTAACCCCTTGTCCTATGACTACAGGCCCCATGAAAAAGTCAGTCCTCGTCTTTCTCATAAACGCCCTCTAAGGATTAAAAGGCTGTGTTGAGGTACCGCTGAAGAAGAGCATTCTCTTCTACAATGTCATATTGAGCATGAGAAGAATAAATATCAATGCTTTTAATTTCAGTAGTCCAGCCTTCTGCGTCATACAGGACATTTACTGTAACTTTGCTTGTACATGTCTGGCAATGCCCTATTTTCTGTCTGAGTAAGATTTTGAATGAAAGGTAATAATTGTCACTGAAAGTATCTCTCTGCATTTGGAGAAAGTCTTTCAGAGATTAATAGCTTGTCACAGAAAGCTCACTCTGGTAACACTGATCTATAAAATCAGATGTTCCAACCTACGGGCACATTTCACGCTCAATATTAAATGGGCAGGCACCTGACAGGCCCATGAAACAGTATAGAAAACATCTATATTTTTACAGAATCTGTGAAGGATGAGATACTAGTTATTGTAGTGGGTTGACCTTGGCTGGACATTAGGTGTCCTCCCATGCTGCTCCATCTTTCCCCTCCTAAGCTGTACCTGGGAGAGAAAATATAACAAAAGGTTCATGGGTCAAGATTAGGGCAGGGAAATATCATTCATCAGTCACCATCATGGGCAAAACAGTTTCACCTTGAAGAAAAATAGCTCCATTTATTGTCAGTCAAATTAGAGTTAAATAATGATAAATAAAAACAAATCTTAAAAGCACCTTTCCTCCACCCCTGCCTTCTGTCTGGGCTTAACTTCACCCCCAAATTCTCTCCCTCCCTCCCCACTAGCAGCAAAAGGGGATAGGGAATGGGGATTGTCGTCAGTTCATCACACATGGCCTCTGCCACTCCTTTGTCCTGAGGGGAAGGACTCCTTACACTCTTGCCCTGTGCCAGTATGGGGTCCCTCACACAGAAGACAGCCCTTTATGAACTTCTCCAATTTGAGGCCTTCCCACAGGCTACAGTTCTTCATGAATTACTCCTGCATGGGCCACTTCCACAGGGGGCAGTCCTTTGGGAACAGGCTGCTCCAGTGTGGGTCCCCTGCTGAGTCCTGTCAGCCAAACTGCTCCAGTTTGGGCTCTTCTTCCCACTGGGCCACAGGTCCTGCCAGAAGCCTCCTCCAGCATGGGCCTCCCATCAGATCACAGCCTTCTTCAGGCACCCACCTGCTTTGGCATGGGGTCCTGCACAGGCTGTAAGGAGACATCCTGCCTCACCATGGTCTGCACCAGGGGCTGCAGGAGAATCTCTGCTCCAGCACCCAGATCACCTTCTCTCTCTCTGCCCTACTTCACTGACCTTGGTGTCTGCAGAGCTCTTCCTCTCACTCTTCTCTTCTCTGGCTGCAATTTCTGTTTCAGAGATTTTTCCCTCCTTCTTAAATCTGGGGCCTGACCTTGGCCGGCAGCAGGTCTGTCTTAGGACTGGCTGGTGTTGGCTCTGTTGGACATAGAGGAAACTTATAGCAGCTTCTTAAAGAAGCCACCCCTATTGCCCCCTGCTACTAAAACTTTACCACTCAAACTCAATATAGTTTTACATGAATTTAATGAAATTGTGATAACGGTAGTCAGTATGTCTTTTGGAATTTGCTCTAACCTAGACAGACATGCTCCTCCAGAGAATATTATCTATCTTTCTTTTATATATTTATCATAGGATAAGGTGAAGTGTCCCCTAAAATCTTTCAGTGTTGATTTCAGAGACAGCCTAAACAACCAATTTAGGTTAAGAGATTTACATTCCAGAAGCCTAAAGTAATAATGAATTAATCTCACTCTATTTGACATGCTTGGCATGAAAATCAACATATTCATCAAGTACTATTACAAATTAAATTTTTATTTAACAAGGTCGTTAACCTTAGTGCTATTGGTTTTTGCTTCTGAGGAAAATACCATTGACAAGTTTTAGAAAATGATATCAATATTTATGCCACTATTTAACTCTCCCCGTTCCAAGTTATGTTGGTATGCATTTTTACACAATGGCTGATTTGAATTTTTTCCTAATGCATAATCTGTTTTATTGAAAAGCTGATTGTAATGCAGGTACACAAAGGTAAGCACAAACAAATTTTTAATGTTCTTAATACAAAAAAAGGGGTTTGTATTTATTACAAATACAAATTTCCTAATGAACTAAAAATTTAAAGGCGGTTGTTGAACCACTGATTTCAACATGTTTAACCAAGATGCCTTTAACAGTTAAATCTAATGAATGGGAACAGATTGTCCTCCTGTAACTTTGGATTCCTGTAATTCTGGCATAATGCTGTAGTATCTGAAAGGACCAAAACTACTGCTTGCTAACATTCTTTTGTCATTTGCATGCCGACAAGTTCCTCTGGGGTGTGAATACTTGTTGCTTTGCCATCAGCCATCAGGCCTGTCCTTTGACTGGAGCTGTGAATTAGTCATAACCTTCTACAGAATATTTCTTAATGGAAAAAGTCAAAGAGTTTTCTGAAAACTTTTAATAGCCTCCATTGTACAGATACCTGTTAGGAAGTGTTGTCACCTTTTTTCCAGCTACTTTTAAAACACTGGCTTTCTAAATTATTTCATTATTTGTGTGACTGCAGATGCTTTCCCCTAGGGCCATGTCATATCACATGTCATTGAACTTGGTTTATTATATAAATAAGGCATACAGCCTACTGCAGGCTACATCTTATGCTTTTTCACTTTTCTATACACAGTATCCAGTACTTTTAATGATATCCTTAGAGAGCTGGTCAAAGAGGTTGGGGGTAGAAATGTGCTAGTGACTGTATGTTCAGATGAAGCTCAGAAGGCATACAGGGTAGGATTTGTGGTCTTTTGTTTGCTGGTCCTCCCTCAAAAACTCTTCAGAGTAATGAGGTGAGCATCAAATCTGCCTTGCATTTGACAGACATATAAAAAGTCTCCCTTGGGCTGAAAAATAGAATGAAAAGAGCAAAAAGAAATGGCAATACAGCAAATATCTTTCTAACCACTGAGTCACCCTGATCATATCTGTAAGTCAGAATGAAAATAGAATAAAGGATTATAAAAAATAATTTATATTTCACACTTTATTCAATTTGATTAAGCTTGTTCCACATAGGTAGTGGTACTGAAGTTCCACAGAGTTCCAATACTTTCGTGTGCATACATTTCTTCTTTTTTTCTCTACTGGTTCATGGCCACAGTGAAAGAATTAAAAAAAAAATACAAAATAGTTGTATGTCTGTAGTGTGTATATACAGGGGAATCTGCTAAATTATGAACACAACGCTGTCTCAGAACATTTGATTACCCTATGAAATACCTAATGGGACCTATGGCAAAAAATTTATATGGTTTGAAAACAGTCATTATTTATTACTCTCAAGAAGAAGCAATATATCTAAACCTAAACACAAATATAAATCTAACAGCCTACTTTTAAAGAATTTGAGGGAATACCTGTACCTTAATACAAAGTTAAATATACAACCTCAGTATTGAAAAATGTGAATTTAGCACTTTATGGACATTAGCTTATCAAAAATCATAATCAAGTAACAACTTGTTTATATATGATCAGGTATTTGATTAGCTCAGCTACACAATGGATTTGATGTACAAACCACTCTGAGTACGCTGAGTCAATAGTGATAGAATAAGCAACCATAACTAACATGTTTCAACGATCTGATTATATCTACCAAAGTAATTTTATGAAGGAGAAACAAAGACATTTCAAAAGGATTCCTCCTCAGTCTGATTGTCTTCTGCTTTGAAAGTAAACACAGTATGATTGTGTAGCATCTGGAGTCCATTATATTTTAATTATGTTTTATATAAGTGATGCCTCCCCTTAAAAATGTACTTGGTAGGTCACTATCATTTATTCTGCATTGATCATTGTAAGTTTGTCTTTTTTCATTTTCAGACCCAACTAAATAATACCAGTAGAGAAAGATGATAAAAGTGGTCATGAGAAGAGACGCAATTTAATATTATGATTACAGTATGTAATATTTACTGAAAGAAAACCTGTAAAAACATACTAAACAGCAAAGTCATTTGGAAACTGCTAGAAAGAAGGCTCAAAAGGCTTTGGGCAAACATTCAATCATGGTGTAGACAGAAAGTACAATATAGAATTTCCAGTTAGCCATTGCAAAAAACTGCCAAAGGAAGTGGGAGGCTCTAATTTCTCCAAATTTTCCTATGCTTTCTGGAAGTCTTATAATAAAAATATAATTCAGTCTAAGCTCTTTACTGGTCTCCATTGGCCCTGTATTTATAAAATTACAATGGCACAGTCGTTTAAAATAACCATAAAGAAAACCATTATGGTTTATCCCTACTCTGGAATAAAAGCTCATCGATAGGGGGGTGTCTTGGTTTGAAAGACAGGTGTCTGTCAAGGAAGGCAGTAACCTCCCCTGAAATGGAAAAAATGCAATCCCCCTTCCCTCCAAATTATTATAAATTTGAAATGAAGGAGCTTTCAGACAAAGATGTGAGGAATAGGAATAACAGTCCTTTACTAATATATATATATATATATATATATGTACACAAACCAACACAAGCGGACAGCAATAATTGACAATGACAGCAAACAGAACCCCACCCACTGTGCACCGGCGAGCAGGGCGGGTGCGATGGTTCCCCCGCGGCTGCAGGGGGCGCTCCGGAGCGAGCTCGGCCCTCACAAGGCAATGGCGACTCCCGGGAAGGGTCCCGGGAAGGAATGGGACAAAGGTCTCACAAACTCTACCGTGCAGCTGGTCCCGGTGTCCAGCAGACCTCTCGATAGCAGCAGACTGCAGCAGCAGGGACGAGCACAAAATCCTGGGTAGCAGATGAGTCCGGAGCCGCAGCAGGAATCCCGGGAGCTCTCGGCAGGCAGGGCGCACGGGCTACAGTGTAGCACAGGCTCAGAGCAGCAGCAGGGACACGGTGGCCACAGCCCGACTCCCAGCAGGGCAGGAACAAAACAGGCTCGGGAATCCCGGGGCTTCTCCCACAGAAGGAAAACCAGCCAGAAATGCAGAGGTTCAGCGTAGCGTTGTCCTCACCACCACGGCAGGCAGCAGTCTCCCCTCCCCTCGTGACCAACGCTGAGTGCCCACCGGCCCTCCGAGCTGAGTTCCCTTCCCACCCCCCAGATGCCAGAGGAGCAGCTTCCTTGGCCTTTTCCTTTGTTCTCGTAAGCACTCAGCCATCGTTCTCGGCAACGCACCCAGGGAAAAATTCCTCAAGGGAAAAAGAAAAGAACACAAAAAGGAGAACTTTCAAACCTCAACAGGGGGGAAAAAGAAAAAGGTGACTACAACAAATACTCCTGAAAGGACCTAATTTTACTAATGTAGTTTGAATATCACCACTAGCAACAATAGAAAAAGTAGTTGTCAGGTGAATAAAACCTAGGTTAACAATACAACCTCCTGCAATCTTTAATGATAGCATAGCTGGATTGCCAGTACTCCTGTGATCTACTTTTTGTTTTAACAGCAGGAAGCTTCAAAAATCTCCTTAAACCCAGTACTGATATTTAGATATTTCCAGCTGAGTATGTAGTCTGAAAGGTCTACAGTTTTGTCTGACTTTGATGGAACTTGCTGAGGTTTTTCTGGTCTGAATGGAAGTCTCCTGGATTCACAGTGCTCTAGAAGGACAAGGTGTTCTACATGGTCTAAAACTAATGGTCTAAAACTTCATTGCTATTTGGGCGCTTTTTCAGCAAATACCTACACCTATGTGATGCACAACTTCTGAAATTAATGAATGAACTTGCCCTCCCTAGTACCTATGGCAGTGCTGAAACAGTCTGTCCTTGTCCTTGCAGTAAGTTGAGAAACAAAACTTTAAAAAAACCTGAAAATGAAGAGGAACAGAGGGTTTTCTCCCTCTGACCAGTCACGTTGTCAGACTCCCTTTCTATTGATATATTCTCCAAGAAGGATGTTCCATATCCAGGTGGGAAATGGGAATTGTGGTTTTAAATCCTCATCCCAAGGGAGAAAATGAACAATGGTTCACATTTCTTGGCAGTGAGCTCTACCTTTAACCTACCTGGCAGCAAAATCGTGCCGTGTCTGTCTTAGAAATAAATGTACCACTCAAGGAGAAAGTTCCAGCCTTTCCCTGGTGATTTTATTCCCTTATACACAGATTTAGACAGAGTGTCCTCCAAACACTGTTTTTCTGCTCTGACCCTTCAGTAGCATTGATCCCATAGTCAGAGAGCACATAAATAAAAAGGATTAGTATATTTGGTTTTAAATGTTTAGTATATTTTCTGTGTCACTCCAAAGAAGTCATAATACACTGAGGAAATGGAATAACAGCACACAAAGGTAATTTTTAAGACACCTTAAGAATATTTCCATTTATTTTGTATACTTATCTGTCTACTCAAGTGTCATCACAAAGATTAGCTGCTCTCCTCAAATTTGAAGATGAGTCATATGTGTAACTCTTTGCTGCAAGGGACAGAGACACCCATTTGTCAACTCAATTAAATATCTGAAGGTTTTTTGTCTGACTGGGTTCATTCTTTTCCCTACTATACCCTATTTTTATTCAATGTGGGCACAAAAGATACTGACAAAGAAAAAGTGGACAGTATCAAAAGACACTAGCAGACCTCTGGGGCAGGTAGTCAAGGGTCTGAGGGCTCAGGTGGTGTTTTCCTCAATCAACAATCAACATCAACAATAAAGGGTGTGAGAAGAGCATTCATTAATAGGACTGGTCTGTCCATGAGGTTTTGGGTTCTATCCTAATCAGGGATTTAAACTAATAATGATGGAAAAGGGACAGAGTAATCAGCAGTCCTGTGAGGGAGTGACAGAGAGTGTCCTAAAAAAAGGTCATTGGTGATGTGGCAAAAAGGGATTACAAAATCAACAAAATGGGTGGTGATTTGTGGCACAAGACCTACATGGATGACAGTAACTAGTGGTGCACCCAGGGGCTAATAGTGGGTGAAATCCAGTTTAACATCTTCATTAAGACTGGGGATGGAAGAGAAGAGTGTACCCTTAGCTAACTGTGCTAATGACCCAAAACTGGGAGGAGTTGCTTATTTACCAGAGGGTTGTGCTGCCATCCAGAGGGTCCTCAAAAGGCTGGAGAAATTATCACATGGGAAGGAAGCTCATGCAAGTCACAAAGAAAAGTAAAAAAATCCCTTACCTAGGAGAAAAACCAACATGAACCACTACATGCTGGAGGCCACCCATCTGGCAGAAAAAGCCACCATGGGAGATCCTGGTATGTACCAGGTGGAACATGCAGCACAGAAGCCCAATGGTGTCCTGGGCTCATTAGAAGTCTTGCCAGCAGCTCAAGGGGGATGATCCTTCCCCTCCATTCACAGTGCTGGGGCCACATTTGGAGTAATGCATCTGGTCCTGGGCTCCCCAGTATAAAACAGACCTGGACAAACTAGAGAGAATTCAATGAAAGGACACAAAGGTGAACATGGGACAGGAGCGTCTCTCCTATGAGGAAAGGCTGAGAGTATTGGGACTGTTCAGCTTGGAGAAGAGAAAGCCCTTAGGGAGTATCATCAATATATAAATATATGAAGGGACTGTGCAAAGAGGTCAGAGCCTGGACCTTTTCAGTGGTATCCTGTGACAGGACAAGAGGTAAAGGGCAAAAGCTGAATATTGGAGGTTCTCTCTGAACATCAGGAGACACTTGTTTTTACGATGAAGGTGACTAAACACTAGCATAGGTTGCTCAGAGGGGTTATGATGTCTCCATCCTTGGAGTTATTCAAAAGCCACTTCGACAAGATATTGAGAAACTGACCCCAGGTGATCCTTCCTGAGTAAGAAGCTGGTCCAGATGGCCTCTAGACATCCCTTCCAAACACATCCATTTTGTGATTATGTGATTCCATGATGCAGGGAGAAGCTTTCTCTCTCAGTTTGGACAGAGAAACAAACACATATGAACCTTACCTTAATTGTTCCATCCTTGTCCTAAAGTTTTTTTTTCAACACAAGGAATGAACACATAGAGCAAAGAAATAAATTCCCTGCTCTCTCCCTCTTTCCCACTTTATTATGCATTAATAGCTTTCACAGGAAGAAAAAAAAAATTAATTTTAGATAAGACAAATTTGAATTTTAATTGCAATGTAAAATCAATAAACTACTATATGTTTGTATTTTAATAAAAAAAAATCTAGAGGTAAAGACTAGCATTAAAGGTTCTGATCAGATAAAATTATTAAACTACTCAGGTACTTTTTCTAATTATAGTTCCTTATATTCAAAATGGCAGGGAGAGGTTGAAGCTTTCCCTGTTTCTCCTGCAATATGTTGCATGCAATTAATACCTTTTGGGAAAATGTCACTGTGCCTTCTCGGTTTCAGATACTCAGATAGTCTGCATGCAGATGGCAGATTAAGACCTTCATAAAGTTAATCATATGAAGGCGGAGGAAAATAGTTTTCCTGGAGACTGAGTTGAATGTGTAAATATAGAAAAACTTAATTTGCTTTGCATGAACTGGAAACCTTTTCACTTTAAAGAAAACTCCCAGAAAAACTTAATATTTCAGTAAGTTTCTCACATATTATCTACATTTCATTTAAAATAAAGGAAAGCACTTGAGGGTCATGACATTCGCAGTGTTTCAACTTACTTTAGGGTCGATAATTTTTTGAATTCTTGCAAAATGTCATATAGCCCACACATAAAATCATGCTGGTGAATCAATAGTTCTAATATTTATGGTTGTCAGGAAATTTCAGGTTTAGTTGCAAGTTCCTTTTTTAACTACATGTACAGTTTATTATAAAATTGAAGGTATACATTATAAAAATTAATAGTGAAAGGGGATTTTGAAAAGTACATAAAAATTTAAAATATTCTTAGATTTTGTATATTTAACACTGGTTTCACATGGAGCCCAAATTTTATAGTAAGATATTGGTATTTATCAGAGTAGAAATTTATTTTTGTTACATGGAAAGGGGGATATAAACAATCTTGTTCATTTATGGATGCAATATGTAAATTTTAAGAATTTCCTAAGTTAAAGCCTAACTTAGTACTGTCTGATGAGCCTAATTCTAAAAACATCACAAGTCCAGGAGGAATTAAGTAGTAATCCAATGCAATGATGTTCAGTAAGTTATGTGAATTTAACTATATAACATTGATGAGTATACAAAAATGTGCTTTCACAGCTTTTTACAGACCAGTTTTAACACCTAATCTTGTCAGAAAAATTATGTTAAAAACAGTCTTACAGTTACAAGAATTATCCATATTTGTACTTCATTTTCTTCTGTATAGTTTACCCATTAAAACTGTTTAGATAGACCATGAGCATTTAACTCTGGACAATCAAATACATTATAATACTTTCTCCTTTGAATAAATATCAAAGGTAGGAAAAAAATGTATAACCCAATGGTCTTTTATGCTGAGCACTGTAATTTAATAGTAAGACAAATTGCTATAAACAGCCACATCATCAGGCACTCTATACTGATGTAGTTTCCTTTTAATATCCTCTCACACGACTACTACTGTTAATCCATGCAGCTTTTCTGCTTTCACCACCACTACTACTGCATCAACATGTCACCTAAATAACTGCAATTAAGCATTCTCTGTAGCTGCTGATTACAGGATGCTGATGAACATTCCCAGTGGATTTAGCAGACTCTTTCATAACAACGACAATAATCATCTCATATTATAATGTCTGTGCTTCTGAAGACTTCTTAAATAATCTAAAATTTTAATTGTACAGACTGTTGATTAATACAACCTAAAGTTCAACAGGAGCTTAATCAAAAAGGTTCAAGTATCATATCACTGACATCTATTAAGTGATATGGTAATATACATCCTGGGAAATAAATACTTGAGCTACTTGGTCTTTCAACCAAAGTAAACTTTTTTACAAAGGTCCATTGCCTTCTTGAAAAGAACGCTGTAACTTCTTATGTCATTTTCTATTGCAAGGAAATTGTCTTCATTTTGTTGAATTCCTTGTCATTTTGTATTGGGAATAATGATATTCAAAATGCTAAAATGCAGAATTTTGATATCTCAAATAAAACTTTTATTTTCTTTATGGCTTTGAAAACTCATGGATCATATTTTTTAACTGAAACCAGGTGAATTCAATTGTTCAGTACTCACCTGGGTCAGGGTACTGTCTGTGATGATCTCTAAACTCTTTACAAACTGTATCCATTACATTATATTTTCTTCCTTTTATTCCTGCATAAAAAAACTATTCCATGCAAGGAGGGAGAATCTCTTTGGTTTATCCCATCACAGATGTCTTTAGAGGCTACATTCCTTTGAATATGGGTACATCTGCAGAAAGAAATATTTTAATTTTGTTTTCTAATTGTGGTCTGTGTTCAACAGAGTCAAATCTTTTGTTAAATCACATACTAAAATGCAATCTGTGACAGCTTGCTCTAAAATCAGTAAGGAACATATTAACATGAGGTTCATATGTCAGGCTAGACTAGTGCAGAACCTGTGCCACTAATTTCTGGCAATTTTTAGAAATGAGTAATCATTTCCACCTTTCCCCTCAAATGCTGCAGAACATAACACATCTCAGCACAACTGCCTTCTGAACAATCTGCCTCCTGGCTCTCATTATTATTTTAGATTTGTATACAGCATTATTTTGTTAGCCTATTTACAAAAAAAAAAAAAAATGATTTTACTCCTTTCATGTTTGGATCAAAGGTGTATTTCTCCATCTACTTCATTTGTTGCTCAGAATGCCCATCTTTTTCCATAGAGGAAAGAAAAATATTCTTGAGGCAAAATATCTATGCAAGCAATTCAGAAATTGTCTTGGATTAATAAGGCATAATTCTGTTTGAATCAATGAAACTTTTCTAAGCCTGGGAGTGTCTGTGTTGAGATATATTCTCTGAGTATTCATTTTGACTACTGCTTCTTGGGGACTACAAAAAAGTAAATATGTAAGACCCACATTCACAGAAAATACACAGCTTTGTTGGTTTGTATCTGTTGTGCTGGGAAAGACAGTAATTTTCTTCATTGCAGTTTTTTGATATAGTATCAACAAAACCATTTATAGCTTCTTAAAAGCTTTCTCCAAGAAAAATATTTCTCAAACAGCACAATAAGACACTTAAGATGTACATGTAAATATAGATACACATATGCATAGACATACAATATGTGTGCATACATGTATTTCTATATACTCTCTAAGAGACTGAAATGTTAAAAGTTCATGACTCAAGCAATCAGCCATTTGCAAAAGCAGCAAGTGCTTTTCTCAGACCGGGTTTTCACCCCCCAGCCGAAGAGGAGGAGGAGAGTTTTGGGGGTGTGGTGGTGAAATTTCTGATTGGCATAAGAACAGCCCAGGTGCAGCAGAGGTGAGCACCTCTCACTGGATGATGACCAGGACAAATAGACCTTTATTTAGGACCAAGCTGGATTTTGAGTCTGATAAGGGAAAAGGCTAGTAAGATGCAGATCATGTTTTTTTGTCATGCCAATATCCTTCATCTGGATGAGGCTCAGGTGTAAAACTTCACTCCCACCCCTGGGGGAGAAATGAGGACATTCACACGTAGGCATTAAGGTATCCATCCCTTCTGATAAGGCATAATTGGCTCAACTACAGTAGCATAAGAAATGGGGGTCATGTCTTAGATGGGGCCATGAACCATCAAAGACTTCTGAAGTGTCCCCAGACTCATTTCTGGGGCCTTCTATCAGAGAACCTTGCATGATCCATAGTGTTGCATGAGACAGCATAAAATTCCCCCTGCCCAGAGAAGACACCTGGGCATTCCTACCTGAAGCTGAGGGTATATTCTCCACCAAAGCTTTTTCTTTCATGGGCTTCCTCCACCCCCAATATATCAACACTGTGACCATCACTTCAAACAATGGATATCAAAACTGCAGCAATCGAGTCTTATTTCTGGATCCACAGGTGGTGAACAATCTTTTCTCTCCACTATCTATTCTTATCCCTTCTTTTTCTTTCTTTTCCTTATATATTTTCTTAACAGCTATTATTATACTTTTATATTACTATATTGCTATAGATAGTAACTAAAATGGCTATAGAGCTCCTTTCCATTGCAACCAAATTTCTATAAAATAAACCCAGCACATATATAGATGTATAAGTCATTCAGTCATTCAGTATTTCTTCATTCGCTCTATCGCGCCACTAGGGATCTATTAACAAGAACCTCAGTTGACCCTCCTCTGTGATGGGTTGTAACATATGTGTTACATTTTTCAGGTGAACTAACAGCTCATGGTCAGGTATTTGAAAGTACAGGAGTAGAAATGAAGCAATTTCTATGCTTGGGTCGTTCATAGGATCTGGCTTTAATGGTGTTTCCATAGTGTCTTTATCATACCTTCCCATCCAATGCATTAGCAAAAGGACAATGTTATTTCAGCAAGGCAACAAAAATCCAGCTTATAAACACAATATTTAAATCCTATGCTGGCAAGAGTTTTTGGGGATAGATGGAAGGAGTTGGGAAAATTAATAGATTCTATCCTAAAGCAAGAAATAGTACTGATTCTTTAAATCAAGTGGGTTTTTTTCAGGTGTGTTCTGTTTTCTGCATTATTTTTGTTCCTCAGTCTTGAGGTGCTTTGGCCTTCTCTAACTGTTGCCATTGAAAGCTTTTTTGAGGGATTCTGTTGACCTTTAAGTTCCAGGAAGCAGTTAGGTTTACCTATGATAGCATATCCATATGAATAGTCTGGCAAAAAAACAGGTCATTTTTGCCCTTTAATTCCCCATAATACAAGGGAAAGGAGTAAGGGTGGAAGGAAATCAATCGTAACTTATCCCTTGACGAATATCAGCAAACACTGTGTCACAAAACCAATGTGAAGAAATGGAGTATGGATTTTCTGCTGACATTTGTAAAGTGTTTGTGTCAAAGTATTTTTCTAATATAGCAAAGGTTACAGTTTAACAAATTAAAGCACATGTTCCTTTTGAACTGACATGCTGGTCATTTGGGTTAATTTAAATGGCTTGTGTTTTTCTAATAAAGTCTCAGCCTAACCTTCTATGATTATGGCCAGTCTTTGCATTAATCCGCCATAAGTAATTGCTTTTTCATCAAAATGAGCTGAATGACAACAGTGTAATAGTCCATGACTTTATCTAATACAATTTGGAGGAAATACTATGTGCCATTTAAAAATGTGCCCAGAAGTGAATTTGCATTGCAAAAATCTACGCAATGATTTAGGTTTAATATCTCTAATTTCTGTGGGCTAAAGTGCTCTTTGATATTACAGGAATTCTTGAATGAAATAGCTATTTTCATTTGAGTTATAGCTTCTGTTGACAAATTTCCCATGAAAGACAAAGTCTTTGTTTTACTAATCTCCATGACTGAATTTACTTTAAATTAGTTTATATATATAAATATATTTAGCACTTTTGAATTACAGTGTGATAAACTATAAGGAAGACATCATAAATGCAAAATTGTAATTGGATTGTCATGTATTATGTCAGTAATCATCCTAGGAAATTAATTCCACTTTTACTAAGAATTGAACACCAAATACAATTTTGTAAGTCTTTTCTGTGTTCTACTCACAGAGTTTTCTTACTCACATGTGTATGTCTCTTGAGAAAATCCTTCATAAATGTAATAACATTGTAAAGATATGTTCTATAATATTTTATGTATGGTTCATGAAAATATTTTGTTTTCTTAGAAGACTGCTTAGAACTAGTGCTAATGCATTTCTTTGTATGAAAAAACTCCAAACCTAACCATCTAATTTTTGTGTATTAAATAACAAACATCACTTTAGAAGAAGCATGTTTTTTCAAATCAAATACGTACATTTTCCAAATCTTCATTTTTCAAATGGTTATGATCATTTGGATGTCAAAGCCACAGGGTGGATTCTTCTTTTTTAAGTCTGAAGATATCAGTCAGGTGATAAAAGAAAGAAATTTACAATTAAGAGTGGTCTAACTGGTCCCTAACAAGAATGGTTCCACTCATAGTATGTGTTTACTGTAATACCCACAATTTTAGGTGACTATCTTTAAATTATTTACAGTGTTACACATGACCAAAATGGTTTTTAGTTTTCCAATGCCATTGATGTCTGGAGAAAAATAATTAATTATGAGTTTCCCAAGATTTCAACATTTAACTAAAACCTTCACCGATTTTGCCTAACTGTGCATACATGCACATGAATAGTATTGTGAATGGTGTAAGAAAGTTCATTTCTTAAGAAAATGAACAGTGTTGAAGAGTATAAATATAATTTATCTAGCTCTGAGGTTGGACTCTCCTATAAAGTGAGGTGGGACCATGTGTCCTCAGGATTCCTTCATGCATAAGGAGCACAGCAGAAGCCTGCTTCATTCCGTGTGTAAGGTTACATGATCAACACTTGTGCAAAGTGTCTGTGGATAATGGAATGCCTTTTTAAAGAATAGTTTCCATATTTTCTTCTGCTGAATATAATAGTAAGAATCAACCACTATAATAAATATTATAGACCTCACAATAACCCACAATACCAAGATCTTGCAAAGAATCAACCTACTTCATAATAATAGTCAATTACTTAACAGTGTGTGCTGATTTGAACTTGTAGGTGTCCTTGACACAATTCTTGTTTAGGAGCAATAAATTCTTAGACACGGTTGTGTCATGCCCTTGGGCTTATAAGAAAAGGTGAAAACTCTGAGATTGGATTCACTTACATTTAATTTTCATTAACCAGTTTTTCATTTTTAATAAAACAATTTTAATCTGTCTTTAAAATATAACATAACTTTCTTTTCAAATGAATGGATCTTGGTCACAACCCCAAGCCTCAAGGAGTTCGAGGAGTGCCTGGATAATGCGTTGAGGCCTGTGGTGGGTTTCCTGGGGCAGTTCCATTCAGGGCCTGGAGCTGAGCTTTGGTGACCCTTGAGGACGCCTTCCAACTCAGGATATTCTATGATGCCATACTGCAGGAAAAAATGTTATTACAAATAAGAAGGTAAAGTGTTACAAAAATGCAAATAATAACCAGACTGTCCAAGTTCCAGCTAACACACAGATACTTTGTAGACTTTCTTCAAGTAAACCATTCAGATGTAATGTCATTTACATTTTATTTACCTATAAAGTGTGAATATTCAGCTTCTTTGAATGTCAGACTTGAGTTCTCATAAAGTGAAGGTGATACTATGTACATATATACTTTGTTTAATTCCTTCAATTCTGTAATGACAGGATCTATTTATTTTTCCTTGTAGCTCTGAAGCAATGACTTTATGAGATAGACAGAATTTTCAACTGTTTTTCATTGCAGAAATACAGTTTTGCCAGAATTCAAATGCTTTTTACTCACAAACTTCAGCAGCAGCAAATTTTCTTCTTTAGACTTGTCTTAAGTTCAGGAGAGACTTCTGACATATACTTGAAATAAGGGACTAAGAGAATAAGCAGGGCATGAGTATGACATATAGGATAATGAGATGTAACCTTTTCATCAGGTAAAATGACCAGGAATATAATCTCACAGAGCTCTCTAGCCCTTGACCATGGGTTTTGGCCTTGAAGGAACATAATTTTTAGTGGCAGGGTTTTATGCACTGTGAAAGCAAACCAGCAAAATGCTCCAGAAACCTTTAAAATTCAGTTTGGTTTTGAAAAGGAATTCAGAAATTTTGTGGACAGGGATGAATATTACCTTTCTGCCTTTTTCCTGTCCTCTGGGTTGCTAGGGTTATTTCCTTACTACCCTTTTTATTTCATACCAGTCCTTTCAAACTTTCCATGTTTCTGCAGTCTTTGCCTTTGCCATGTTCTCTTCTACAAATTGTGAATTAATTTTGAAAGAAACAACTGTGGTACTGCAGGGTGGTCCTGGATCAATGCACATGGTGGATATCACACACTAATAAACTTGTACGTGATGGCAATGCTAAATGCAACACACTGCTAACTCATTTCATCAGCACAGTTCCCAGAAAGAAACTAATAAAGCATAAAGGACATCTGTTTGTGGGAACCTAGAAAAGAAGCAGACTCAAAATTACCTCTATTCTAAGCCATTCAAAGAATTAACATGAGAATTTCAAGTTACTTAGAAAAGGCAGAGAGCTGACAATGACAATATGCTACAAAATTTAAAAAGTGGAAATGAATCTACGTAAGCCCTTAAGTGCTGCCTGTGGCCTGTCTGAGCAAACTGAGCTTCTAACTCTAGAAGAATATGGGAAAACACTTCACCAGCATGAGAATTCCTCCCACTCTGTTGTGTCTAGCAGCTTCACTTCTTCTCAGATAGCTGAACGACTGAACAGTAAAATGTCCCTAGGTTACTGATCTTGAGGGAGGAAGTGGTAAGATGTGTTTCTTACATCTTCAGATGTGTGCTGAGCTGATAGAAACAGGAAGAATTCCAAAAAGATCAGAAATATGCCTTCAGTCATAGGAGTTGATTCAGGACAATAATTGAGGAAAGATACTATTTTACTTCATTTCTAGGACATACCGAGGTGTGGTCATACTTAAAAGGATGGATGCTTCTATTCATGGAGCATATGTATGACTAAAATAAAGTAGTTTTCCAGTGACAATTAAAATACTGAACATTAATATTCATCTGGAAATAGAAAAAGGAAAAATCTAAAAACCACAGAAGAATTTGTGCACATTTTTCTGCAGCTGTTTAAATGCAAGATGGAAGCCTCGTCTTTCTCTATCTAAAACATTATCCAAGAAGTTTCCAAAAGCAAAGTTTGCTCTAGAATATAATCAATAAAAGCTATTAATCCAAAATTTGTCTTCAAAACAGGCATTCGAAGAACAATTTACTATTTCTGTAAAAACGTCATTTAAAAGATGCATTGAGTTAGGTACCTGCAGAAATAGAAAGTTCTAGCTCAGAAGACTTATGCATGTATATAGAACAAACAGATCAAAAGAAAATGTCATTTCCAATACAGAATTTGTAACTGGTTTCCTTGATTTACTAGTTTTGATGCTGAACAAAGCATGCTGTCAATTGACTTGAACTCCTCTCTTTCCATTTCATACATACAAATAAGATTTGAATTATTTATTTTGGATATAATTTACTTCTGGTTGTGGAGGGGAGCTATCACTTCTCATACTCTAGACTTCTGAAACGTAAGAAGTCATATGGGACTGCTTTTAATGAAGGGCTTCTAGTGAAAGTGTTCTTATACAGCTGTGATGTCCTTCTGTTAAAAAAATCACATTAAATATCTGGTTCACCTACATCAGATAAGACTGTCCTTTCTGCCCTAAAGAATTCCCTTTTCATGTCCTTACCTGGTCTGTCAGCTTTTGGCATAATCAGAATTTTAATGCACTTCAACCTAAATCATAATCACTTGCTCCTATAAAAAGCATAAGAGTGTAAAATTGGATTAGCACCATAGAATGCAACATGTAATTTTAAATCAGTATAAAGTAGGGTTGTAGACCAGCATTTAGGAAGTTCTGACTCAAAATAAGACTTGACAGTGAAAGAAAAAGGAAGAAAAACAAAGTGCTTGGTTTCAGAGTAATGGTCTCATTAATACTTAAGCTCTGGACTGTGATTATAAAGCATCTAAATTTTTTCTGTGATAGGTATTTGATGCTTAACTAAGAAAGTAGGTTTTGTAATAAAATAAACAAAAGTGGTTTGAAAAAGGGGAGGGAAGTTTATAACATTAATAGATGTAGAGCACTTTTAAAAAGGGAATAAAATAGAAGTATTCAAAATTATTTCAAGGAATGCCATGTGGATTCACATGTAAAAAAACCATTGAATTTGATGGGGAAAGTAGGTGCAAAACCATTATAATGTGCATTTCTAAAAATTACAGGTTATATATGAGAACCTAGATTTTACAGGTGAACTACATACCAGAGAAGTGTATTTCAGCTAGATGTCTTAAAATTTGGTCTATTTAGATGTGATTTTCAGTAGGGAAAAATATCTTTGGATATTTCTCTGGAATACCTTAATGGCACATAGTATTAAAATGAAATCTCTGTATGGTTTCTCAATTTAGTTACAGTGATTTCTTCCAAAAACTTTGTCCAACACAAACACAGGTCTGTAATGTTTGAGAAAGAAAATGTAGCCCTCCTGTTCACCACTGTAGGTAATTCCAGTCTATATCCTTGGAATCTCTCACAGCTTTTCAAATCAAAGATGTTCACTACTAAAATGCTAAATGTCCTTCTACATATTTAAAAGAACTTACAGTGTATGGGGGAAAATAAAGTGTGGTCCATCCACTCATGGATGAATCTGCCATAATGAAAACATAATAGTCTTTTTGCCCAGAACAAACACAGGAAAATGTTCCCTCACAGAACAGTATAAAACAAAATAGAGCAGATTTGTCCATTCTTATCGCAATAACCAGTTCCTAGAATAAAAATAGACTCATTACTTCTGCCACTATTTGGGACTGTTTGTGTATCTGAACAGTTGATCACTTCCAAAGATACAGAATCAAAACTACTATTATACTTAAATTATTTTGCTCTTCATATGCAGAGAAATCTTAAATGAAAACATACCAATGGTCTTATCTCAGGAGACAAATAAATATAAGTCATTAATCACCTTAGATTTCTTCTTCTAAAACCTGTGATGAGAAATTACACCTTTGGAGACCAGTTATTCTTAGATACATATTTTAGGAGGAGTTGAAACAGTCCCTCCAGAGATCCACTTTTCCCTAGATAAAGGTGATGAGTCCGCACTTAGGTAATGTTGAGGCACTTAAGCAAACTGGGAAGAAAAGATTTCTCAGGAAACTATATATGTTCCTCTTGAGGAAAGCTCTCACAGTTAAAAGCAGTAACAATAATGCAGGGCAGGTGATGTAGGTAATAAGTCTCAGTAAAACCCTGGCATGTTCATTGTCTGCTTCAATTACAGTTTTCACCAAAGACACTCTTCAGAGGTTCCATCTTTGTCAAATAGTCAAATTCCAACAACTGTGTTGCCGCTGAATTAAATTTAATTGTTGCCGCTGAATTGCTACTTCACTTGTTCTTTAAGTAGCTGGGAATACACACCCAAAGAATAATCTGTATTCTTATCTTTTCTTCGGCTTACTATTTTATAATCTTTAGAATCATATTGACATGAGAAAAAGGTTTAAGAATGGCCAGTGAAGTGTTTCTCTGTCAGATTCAATTTGCTTATTTGTTCACCATTCACCAATCAACTATGAAGATGTTTTGAAGACAATTAATTTCATTTTTTTGGGTTAAGAGCAGCAGCACTTATTTACAATTTTCACTAATGTCATATAGGTGTAAGCCAATAGTAAATAATAAGTCACTGTATGTTATGGTCCAGCCATCAAATATTCAGAGACAGTTTGAAGAGTCTTACCAGGACTGCATGAAGGGCTCCAGCCTTATCATTAAACAGTCTCCTTCAGCATTGTCAAACTGCTATGCTCAAGGCAAAGCAGTATGAATTTCTTATGCCTTTCATATATGACATACCTAGAATGTTTGGATTCCAAATATTCTTTGAAGCAGCCTGAGCATGTCTACTGCACCATAAAGTGGTGTTTTGTGTGACCCAAAACAGGATTGCAAAATGCAGTGCAATAAATAATTTCTGTATCCTTTGCCACAATCAGAGGTGCACTGCTTCCCAGTCATGCTGTGCCCACTATATCTACTTCTCATCTACAATGCACTTAGGATGGTTTCAGCTATAGGTTCAAAGATTTGCAGTTTTCAACTTGTACAAATTGCCCTGCTTTTATGTTCACTTCTTCCAAGTGAAAAGCCTAGGTGCACCTTCTCTGGAGGCAAAGGTTCACTACAGTCCCCTGTCAATCCCAGAACTGATCTGCCTCTGACAAATAGGGTTGTCATCTGCTCCCACTTTTTTACTGCACAGGGCCTCCAGGAGTTAGGAAATATTTTAAGAGCATCTAAAATTGTAGTCACCTCTGCAAAACAAGAGCATGCCATTAAGTTACGATCCTGAACCCAATAACACATGTTGAGGGCAATACTATTTTCACTCTAGAAACCAAATATTCCAGGCACTATATATGATATCTACCTTGGACTAACTGTATTTGTATGTATGTCATCTCTGAGTCCAGAGTTGTCTCTGAGTAGCCCAGGCTATGACAACAATTTTATGAACTCACATCTATGTATAATCCTTCTGCAAACCAAGTAACATCCAGGCTTGGAAGAATGAAAAAATTCTTTACTGTGAGGGTGATGAGACACTGGAACAGGTTGCCCAGAGAATCTGTGGATGCCCCATCCTTGGAAGTGTTCAAGGTCAGGCTGGATGGAGCTCTGAGAAATCTGATGTCATGAAAGGTATTCCTATCCATAGCAGAGGGATTGGAACTCAGGGATCTTTAAGGTCCTTTCCAACCCAGACTATTCTTTGATTCCATGATTCTGTGATCTCAGATTCACAAGAGGAAGAAGCAAAGTTTCCAGCCTCACTCTGCCTAAGAAAAGCATTATGGTCCTCCGAGGACTGGTAGTAGGAAGCACGTCAGTTTGCACCACAGGAGGATCTCTAAATCACTCTTACAGTTGTTTGATGTGTCCTACAGGGCTGCTGCCAACCATATCCTTATTCTGACGTCAGTGCCCCCAGCACCCTTCCATGTCCTTAGTCTCAGTAGTACCTCACAGCTGCAAAAACCAAGGTTTTTCTTTTTGTAACAAAATGGTAACAGAGTTTTCAAATACGTATGTTCTGTTGCCTAGAAAATCCTCTTTTTTGGTTTGAATAATGGAGAAGTTTGCAAACAAATTCAGTAACTCCAAATCCACTGTGCTTCAAATAAGTGCTGCCTGTAGCCACTAATTTGTTTATGTGCAATTTCACAACATGCTTTCAGAAAGAGCAACTATCTTCAGGCTCTAATCCAGATATAATCATTACTTTATTTTTATTATTATTTTTAATTTAGTGTGGAGAGCTAACAGTATAAAGGTTGCCAACAACAATGACTAGATTTGAACATTTAGAAGTAAATTACTAAATATAATGAGATGTGGACTTAATTTGCATTTACCATTAAAAAAAAAAAAAAAAATGGACATCAGCCAGTGCTCTTAAGCCAGACTTATTAACACTCAGAAATGCTGTCACAGCTCGTGTGTACATGGGACATTAGTCATGCAGTTTGTTAATCTAACATAATATGGAACATAATTTATCAGGACATCAAAATAATAGCTTTTACTCCATTTGCCCATCTATGTGAGGATATGCACAATAGACTCTGAAGCCATACATGGACTCTATTAGAGCTAATTGAAACTAGATGATACAATTAACGTGGTTCTTAGTAAAAAGCATTAACACTTAATTTAAAATTCTAATCACAATAAAAGTGAGTAACATTGGAAGGAAATGTGGTGTATAGCTGCAAAACATTCTTTTTAATAATATCGAAAAATAAAATTGGAAAAATAATAAAGGAAATAAAACAGGAAAATCAAAAATATCAAAAGAGTCAACTAGACCAGTTACTGCCTCCAGTTTTGCTTACCATATTCTTATTTTTCATGGGAATGCAACATTTCAGTCACTTGCAAAAATGATGAGTACTCTAATTCTTGAAATTTGGATGCAACACAAGGAAACGGAATAGGTGGTTGTGGTATACATGAGCGGCAAAGATAATCCATTCATCTCTACAATCTGCCATTATAAAAAAATTGAAGTTTAAACATTCTGTTTATAAAAGTATTCCAATAATGTAATGAAACTGTCCTAACTTTTCTGTAGATTATGACTAAATTTTAATGCAAACAATAGTCAAAACTTCCAAGACTGTATTTTCTGTCTTTTCCCAGAAAATTGAAAAAACCTCTTGTTAACATTTTATTTGTCAGCTGATTTACCTTTTTTTATATCTTATTTCTTTAATTTTCTTTTTACATATGCAAAGAAGAGCAACAGAAAAACAATATTCAAGCTGTTTGGAAAATGACAGTATGTCACAGATTGTTTGCAGATAAAGGTCTTCAAAAATGTGATTTGCCATAAAGACAGGGACTGTGTGGAGTAGCACAGATGAAATCGGCATCACAAGCACGTCATAGAGCATAAATATATGGTGCTAAATAAACACCAACAGATTTGGAACTGATTGGCAGGAAATAATAAAAGTATTTTTAAACAAATATTACCATTTGTGATGGTTTCTGGAGTGTAGCCTTGAATAATGAAATCATCTGACTTGCTGCAGAACAGCAAAACTACACACAGCAAAATCTATCCTGAGAAATTAAAAAAAAAAAAAAAAAAGGCAAAAGCTCTCTTTTTATTTCTTTTCCAGGATTCTAGAAGTCGTCAGGAAATCTGAATACTTACATGGATCTTGTCCTGTCTTCTCACAAGCAAGAGAAAAGTAAAATTTACCCATTTTAAGAGTGTTGTGCTAAAGTTTTCCTCTGCTATGGGAAAGTTAGGGAGAGTTGAATTGAATAGCTGAGTTGAATAGCTGATAATGTTGTGGTAGAGGGGGACGAGAAGTGGGAAACATGTCTTAAAGACCTAATTTGCTGATCCTTCTGGGACTTTATAGGATAAGGAAGGGGAATTAGCAGCTGCTGCTCAGTGAATGCCCTAAATATTTCCTTGTTCTTCTCAAACAAGATCTGCAAAGCTTTTCAAAGGAAATGTAGGTATTAAATCTGTGACAGCCCCAGGCAACTGACTACTTTGCATCTAGGTTATTTTAAAAAGTTTTGGGGAGGGGGGTGGAACACATGAAGAAATAAAATGGAAAAATAAAGGAACATTGGCACTTTCAGGTGCTACTGTAAATTATTTTTGAGCTTTATTTGCATAGCTACTTTCACTGGAAGCTGGTATAGAATAACAAAAAATTGAGATTTTGTTTGTCTGGCAGGATGCATTTTGCCTTTCTCTCCAGTTTATGCTTTAAGGTTCCTGAAATCCCTTGCAAAGTCTGTGTGTATGCACTACTGCATTCAGTTTGACCCTTTCTCACTGTCTGGCTTACTTATAAGCTTTGGCATGGATATGAGGAACAAGAAGGTTTGGAAGACTTCTGTGCAAAAGGGACAGAGACATGTCTTAGTCCTTTTCTAACTCTGCCAAAAACCTTCCCAGAGACATTTCAAGTGGTCAGATGGAGCAACTAAAAACCTCCCATTTCCTTTTCCAATTAAG
Source organism: Rhipidura dahli (assembly GCA_013399225.1). NCBI lineage: Eukaryota > Metazoa > Chordata > Aves > Passeriformes > Rhipiduridae > Rhipidura > Rhipidura dahli. The sequence continues at coordinate 297,748 of VXAC01006729.1, forward strand.
CTGAAATACCTGTTGTCCTTGATTTTTCTCCCTGAAATAAAAACTTGGCTGAAACAGGAACAACTGAAAGATTTCTGTGCCTTTTTTCTGTGCTGTGGGAAAACATGTCACCATGCTGTTTGTCTTACACAGAAGTCTTTGCTTTCTGTTGTACCTGTGCCCTCTTAATGCACAGCGCCTGCAGAGACAAGCTTCAGAGTGACACACCAGTTTCCCCACACCAGGTGAGGCCAAAGGAATTAGAATGTAATTCCATCCTTTGCACCCTTCTGGCAAGAACAGACCTGCAGCTGTAGTGCCAGATCCCACTTGGACTTAATGCTTCCTAAGTGAATATCTCTTCCCAAGTCATGAATGGCTATTGCACATTGCTCCGAACTTTGAGGTCCATCATCCCAAGGAAAACACTGAAATGCATCAGATGGACAAGGGATTTAACTTCTCTTTTTATAAGTCTGAAACAAAGATAAGGAAAAAGTATGGAAGTAGCTGCAAATAAAAGAGAAATTACATATTACAAGTGCACTTGCTGGGAAAAATTCATAAGGATTTTATTGAAAGCAGATGTTTCAGCTTGGGACATTAAGTCTGTTTTTGAAAGAAGCAGGAGAAAAAGCATGTAAAATCAATTTACATTTTCAGAAGACAACCCAATCATTTATAATCTTTGAATCATTCATAATTAAGTCAGATTATTAGTCTAAAACCAGAATGAAAAATCATATAAGTACTCCTATGAAAGCACTGGTAGCATACTTAATGTTTACTAGAATTTACAAAAAATGAGGTAGCAGAAAGATCAATCCAAAAAGGGAGAGTTATTCTATGCTGCAGTTTAGAAAGAAGTTGAATTTAGCACATTAGTATTGTACTATAAAATTGCACTAAATCACAGTAAGTGTTTTTTAAATGCACATAATGTGGAACTGCTAGAAATGCATTTGAATGTAGTGAAAGTAACAACTGGATATCACTTGAAAAAATACCTTTTTTTCTTTTTTTTTCAAGGCACTCTGATTAGAAACATGTAACAGTAAGGCTTTGTGATTTTCATACTCTCCATTAATAATGTCTGACCACTTCAACAATTGGAAGAACTAGGAAGAGCTATTTTAAACATTCTAGATTTCTATACAATAGTGATATGTAGTAACTTAGTAATTAGCCAGAGTGAAGTATGTTTAAGTAATGTAAATTATCTCTGTCTTAATATTAAAGATTTTGATCCTTGTTCATCCCCTTTTCACTGAAGGAGGAAAGAACCTAATTCCAAGTGGAATTCACATAGTGTAAAATTCAAAAACAAGCCATTTTCTCTCATAAAATGATAAACAGGAAAAGCACAATGAATGTTTTCTCCATCAATTCTTAAACCAAATCCATTCTCAAATCATATGAAATTTACCATAAAACCTGACAGTTTGCAGTTCATAGTATTCTGTCTTGCTGCTTCTATAACACTCATGTGACTGAGACTAGAACGGAAGGACAATTATTCTCTCACCCACCTGGTTTACTGACAAAACTGGGAGGATTGAAGAGAAATTATGCAAAAGCACCTGGTTTTGAGCCATGAATGAGAGGTGAGTTGTTGATTGAGCAAGTCTGAGACATTTATCATTCAAGAATTTCTTCTAGAGGAATGGGAAGGATAGACAGGTGTTATTTTGTTGTGTTAAACAGTAACGAATACCAAGAGTTGCACTTGGGAAAAGGAAAATGGATGTGATGAATGACATGGTCTGTTGTAGGGGGAGAATAAAGATAACTAACACCAAAACTACATTCTTCAATTGGAGGATGCTTTAGTCATTAGCTAGACAACTGTTATGTTTTTCTAAGACGGCCTTGTGTATTTTTCTTGTAGCTTCATTTGTATGTGTCATTGTTATATGCTCAAAGTGCTTGTTAAATGAATGATTTGTCTATAAAGCTTTCTAGTAAAGACATGTAGCAAGATCAAAAATTTCCACTAGGTTAAGTTAATGCTGTCTTCTGGTCTCAAGAGAGATCAATAGTTATTCAAACAGGGTCTGTAAAAAAACCCAAACAAACACACACAAAAATTTATTTTTCCTGAGTCTTGTGTGTGTTTTGTATTTCCAGATTTCTTTTTGTAAGCTTTCTTTACTTGAGTCTGTGACTTATTTGTGTTACTTGGTGATCCATTCAATTGATCGAGGAATAAATTTGAGTGACAGCAGAGCTTTTGTGAAACAAGAGCTCAAAGGCAAGAGCAAGTAAATGACAAGGAAAATATGTGTGTTTATATCTTTTTTATATGTGAAGGTAAGATTCAGAAATGAGCTGGGGTGTTACCAACCATAGCTTTAGGCCCCTCAGCACCTCGTGGAGTCCATAATCTTGAGCAGTGTATGTATGTTCCCTGTGGGGAAAGCTGTGGAGCCTAGGAAGGGAGTTCACCATAAATCATGGCTGCTGGAAGTGATGGAAAAATCTGGTGATGAAATTCTCCTAACTTTTCTGGAGAGTGCATCTGATTGATCTTCTGAGTCTGACACAATACAGACATCAGTTTTCCCAGTCTGCAAATTTCTTTTGGAGATAGGATTGAGATCTAGATTACAGATGGAACTAAACAGCACAAGTGAATGTATCCTTTCAAGTTAAAGTGCCTGGAACAGTGCCTGTGAGATTCATAGGACCAGTGAGAGAATGAACACTGAGGAAGCTGTGTCTGTGGCTCAGTGGTTGGTAAGCCCCAGAAAAATCACATTTAAAGCATGTAAGTATCAAGTTAAAGTTCAATGAAAAAACTCACCACAGTAAATGTGTAGACTATAATAACATATAGAACTCAAAAATAAAACATAGGAAGCAGAATTGTGTAATTTCCAAATTGGAAGACACAACATTGAAATGCATTTCCTCATTACATTTATAGGTGATCTGAAAAAGGGCTTGCATCAAGAAGCATTCCAAATAACATTGACCCTAGCAGTCAGGATTAATACCTGTGAGGTTCAGAAAGTTTTACAAAAGAACTCTGATAATGATTGGGTAATAAAAACATAAATGAAATACAGTAAAATTTTAATATAAAATTAAAGACATGAGAAAACAAAGCTCTGATTTGAGCTATACAGAGATGGACTCTGAGCTGACTATTTGCTCTTATGAATGGGGGGATTATAATAATGAGATTATAATTCTAGATTTATAAAAGTGTATGGTAGTCAGAAATAGATGGTGTCAGAAAAACAAAAAAAAGAACCTTACAAATTATTAGAAATAAAAGAAAGGAGAAAACTACAAAGCATCAGTACATCGTATTACATATCTACAGTTTTGAATACAGAGTGAATACTAGTAATGCTAAAAAATATTCAGAAAGGAGTAAAAAAGGATCATCCATCAAATGGATAGAATAATTTCCATAAGGAGACTAAGACTCATCAGCTTGGCAAAAAATTACCAAAATTAAATATGTTAAAGGACTACAGAATCATGAGTGGCAGTGAGATGATGAATAATGATGAACAATGTTCACTGTTGTTTTCAGTGAAAGACCAGAGGGACATTAAATGAAACTGGAAGGTACTTGATTCAAATGAATAAAGCAAGATATCCTTTCTACTGGTTTATAATTACTGTGTTTTAAAGAAACTGTAGATTATCCAGGTTCAATGGAGAAAAAAAATTGAGGAGAAATCCTTTGAAACACATAAGAATAGTTTTAGATTCCATGAAACAAGTATTTGGAAATTAGGAGAATGTTTTGGGGAAATATCACAGCACAACTACCACGGGTTTTTTTCATTTTCATATACATTGTCCAAAATAAATCTGATTTGGCAGTCATAGCCACACCAAAATCCAAAACAGCAGCAGAATGTTCACATCAGTGAGCTCTAGAAATTTGTTTTTTCTGTCTTGTGCCATAAGTTCTTTCCCTTGTAAAAAGGAAAGAGAGTGTAATTTTGAATCCTCATAGGCTATTCTAGGAATTGAACCAAGTCTCTTGGTCCCGGTGTATAATCCTCAGGGACTTCTGTTTTAAATGAAATTGCTCTGCTTTTGTTTTAGCAGCCACTGTCAGTATGTGACCTTTCAGAGCACATGTAGAAAATGCAACAGTCAGGGACACTTGCTTTGTTTGTTAAATGTTAACATTTCCAGGTGTTCTCTACCAACCCATGTATCAGCATACAACCAAGTCTTATGAAACCAATTACAAGTATCTGGATCCCCAGACTCTTGTTTTGCCAGTGCAAACACATTAAAGTTAAAAAAAAAAAAAAAAAAAAAAAGTGTTCTGGATGAAAATCTGGGATTAGTGTCCCAAATACATAGAAAGAGACCCAGTGTTACTAGGGTGTCTCAAGCTGTCTTCTCATTTCTCGATTCTGAAGAGCAACTACAAATTACTGAGGTACAGAGTCTTTCAGATTTCCAGTCAAAATTCAAGGACCACTTAGTAGATATTCACTGATGTGACAATGCTAAAGTCATCCTCTCTTTCATGTTTAGTCATCTGATGCATGTGATCTGAACAATCATAACAATCTCTGCTTTGAATTTTAATTATATTCAAGCAAATCTCACCTTCTGAATGCATATATCATTTGAAGCAGTAAGGTTATCATGGGAGTTCTACAGACACGTGGATTGCAAATTTACCAACAATCATGTTTTTATTCTTAGATTCTGTTCTCAACACACAGTATTACATTAATGGCATTTCTGTAGAGATTTTAGAAGGGTGCACTTTTTTTCTGTATGTTGACTTTCAGGGGACAGTCTCTATATTTTCTGAACTTATTGCTACATTTGCGTAATTTTTACAGATTTAGTCCTTCTAAGTACCTAAGAAAATAAACATAGGAAAGAAATCTTTGTAGTTATATACAGTGCAAACCTGGTGCCTTGTCATGTCAAATGCACGTTTTATTTCCTAAGGGCTGTAGGGCTATGACTACTACTACCAAAGAAACAGATAAATAATGCAATGTTTGCAATAAAGAAAGTTGATGATATCTCATTTACTAAGTGGATATGCCTATTTAAAAGATATTAATATCTTGATAGAAGACTTTGCAGAGAATTAATCAAAAAAAAAGGCTCTTATCTCTGCCTAATACACACTGATATGAAGTAGCTATGTAATAGACTTTTTGTATCTCACTCATATTCTGCACATTCAGAGATGTTTAAAATGTCCTTTTCCTGTGTGACTATCATTCAGGAAAAATCACATGTGCTTGTTAAAAAAATACTAAAAGTTTATTGAGCATAATAATAATAAAATCAATACTATAAAAATGTTCTGAGATAGTAGAGAAACATTAGTCCTAACAGCCGTAGAAAATGCTGTTATAGAATCAGCTAGAACAGTTAAAGATTATGGACTATTGTTCTATTTCTCTGCTTAATAAGGCTTTACTTTGGTGGCTTATGGGTGTGATTTAATCCTCAGACATACCTTTTGGTTGTAAGACAAAGTTCACTGTACCACAGATTCATAAGCATATAAAAAGTTCAAAAAACACCAGGGAACAGAGTTAACAAGTTAAAATTAGAAGAATTAAGAGGCATAATTATTTACTTTGGCATGAGTTTTATGCCAGTGTTACCATTATATGTACCAATGCTAACCATGTCTAGTGCATGTCCACTATGAAAAAACAACACCAAGGCAACCAGCTTATAAAATTAAACATTGTTTTATGAATGCAGTCTATATATTTTAATCAGAAATAAACCACTTTTTTTTTCAGTTTTGAATTCTCCTGATTCTTATGTACCATTTGGCAGTCAATTCGCTCTAGAGAGTGAATATATCTCTCTAACTCATTACGTGGGGATCCACCAGCTATCACTATATTTTAGTTGATACTTTCTAGTGATTATCTTTTTTTTTTTGGCATAAATATTCATTGGAGGAGAAAATGATATCTCACGTCCTTTCCAGTTTATCACAGGACAGGCATCTTGTCAGCAAGAGAAGCAGGTTCAACTCCTCAATATAGAAAGCAGAGAATTGAACCCAACCATTTTACCTGTCATGTGACTATTATTCATTTGGCAGAGGGATAAAAGCACTCCAACATCTTATAGCTTTATAAAGGACATGCTTGTACTTTCTTAGTGTTGAAAATCCACATTTTTAATGCTGTAAACCAGGCAAAGCTTGCTTTGTTGATAAAGGGTTTGAGTATCAAAAGCAAAAGTTTAGTATTTGGCATGATAGCACCAAATTACCAACTTCTGCAAGAAGGAAGGAGACACACAGATGGAAGCGACTAAACAGATGGTATGAAAGTTGTAAGGGAAAGAGTAATTTCACCTAATTTTACACTGTAAATGTCTGTACCTGAGTTAGCCTTTTTAGGCTCACTTTATATTAATTGAAAAAGCCAGGTTAATCTGATCTTTAACAGTCACTCACTTTGGGGTAGCTCCATTCAGGAGGGATAGCCCTCCAAGTACTAGGAAGGGAGCTTTGGGAAACTAGCTCAAACACAGACATCTGCCAACAGCTAGGTGGATTCCATCCCAATTGTGTTATTCCCACCTTTTTCAAACCCAAAATACAAAGCTCACAACACTTCTGGAATGCTGTGGTGTTGCATGGGCAGTGGCCAGGAAAAAAACCAAAACAAAACTACAGCTCAGATGAGACCATTTCTCTAATGAGAGCCACTATTTTTATAAGTCATCATTCCTCTGACTTTTTTTCAAGCCATTACAGCATCTCCTGATGTTTTAGTTGATAATGTTTTTAAGAATCTGCCCCTAGAGTTTCATAGGGCCTTTAGTTTCTTATTGAAAGTCAGAATGACAGCATCCATTTATGTTTAATTTGAAATTTTCTTGGTTTAAAATTTATTCCAAATACAATAATCTTAAAGGAATAAGTTCTATTCTAAAGGGTACACTGAGGTGCTCTTCATTTCTAAATTTTGTTTTGCAACTATTTTTTTCTCTCCTTAAGAAAAAGGAAAGAGTTAGTTCTATAATGCCAAGCTAGCTGATCACTGCAATTATTTGACTGTGATGTTGCTTCTAATTGTCTTCCCTTTAATTTGCTAAGTGGGATGGTAGTTCGTTTTTTTTTTAATTTCAGTGCACCATTCTTCCTTTTTTTGCACTGCCATTTGTTCAGCTACATTTGGGAGGAACTTTGTTAAAGTCCTGATAAACAAACATTATGAGGGACACTTCTCTAAAGAATTATCCTTCCCTCACTGTGCAGGGCACTCCAAGCAGTGGTGAACTTTAACACTATGCGTCTCTATCTTTCCAGACTCATATGTAACTTTACTACACAAGGATATGAATACAAGAGACTTGTGCATATTTCTTGCAGTGCACATGCAAAATAAAATTTTGGTCCTTACCTTTACAGAATAAAGCCAATGACAGAACTCCACAAGTTCATGACAGTAATTTGGATATTTGTAATCTACCCTTCAGCTTTGCCCTTGCTGAGGACAAAGAGTGGATCTTAATTTAGATACATATTTTTTTTTCCTTTTAAAAGTAGATGCTGCCTATGCTGTTCCATATAACCAAGGGAATTGCCTCAGTCCTATCAAAAGGTTCCATGCAGAATTGCTCTCACTATTACAGCAACTGCTTGTGTGGCAGGGAACAACACGGCCCAAAGAACAGCATCTGCCTGAAGGATATATGAAAGGGATTCTTCTAGGAAATAGACACTCCAATTACCATGAAAGTATCCATGTCACTTAGACACTGGTTTGGCACAGTTTGTGCTCAGCAGCACAGTGATTAGTGTGTAGAACAACCATATAGGGGAGAAAGAAGCGTGTTTTTCACACTTTACATTTGTCACTTGCACACACTCAATTGCATGTTGAACATGACCACTCAAAATACTAGCTGTTTTGAAATTCCCCTGCACATTTTGAAATGAAATGTTTGTGTCATTATGGTATTTGAGATAGAACAGTTGATTTCCCCCCTACATTTAATTAGTTTTTTCTTTCTGTATTCTTAGCACAGTGACTTCTTCATCAAGGTTTACTGCCTCCATGTTAATAGGCTCTCTAAAATAATGTTTTTTCTTCATCATCATTGGACAGTTTAAAATGTAAGATATAATGAAGTTAATCTTTAATTTCTGAGTCTCTTGATGTGTCTACTTTTTAATATCACTGCTCATGCTTGGGAAGTTCTTAATAGTTAAAATAACAAGTCACTTCAGGTCTGGAATTGAGGATGAAACATACTTCTCAAAATCTAAAATAAAGTTTCTCTTGGACTGAAGACTACATTAAGAGATGAATCTTAAATCTTTTTAATTTTGGAGTAGATTTTTTTGAGTAAAGACCAACAACTTGCTTAACAAACTAGAAATATAAGGGAAATATATATCCAGAGAACACCCGCCATATTTCTTCCTATGACTGACTAAATTTTCATTTATACAGGACTCTGATCAGAGTCTAAATGTGCCATAGTTAGTAAGAAAACTACTGTCCATTATATTTTGGACTGTGCCATCTCAAAATAGGCTCAAAAAGTATACATTTTTTTAAATCTATACGTTAAGGGATCCGGTGCCTTACTGAACTGTGAAAATTTTTTACAGTACTGCGCATTACTTCTACTGTTTCACTTTCTTCTTTCAAAGGGAACACATTGATAAGCCAGTGACAAGAAATTTTATTGAGGCATTCTGTTCTCTTTCATTTCAGCCTGAGATTTCTTAAGCAGTTCTTCATGAGAAGAAAAGCTACCCAGTAATTGGTTTTTAACCTTAATTTAAGCTCCTTAATTTAAGTCTAGAAAAACTCATGCTAAGATAAAAATTGTTCCATATTTAATGTATCAGAAGAATCCAGGATACTGAGATTCAAATACTTAACCACAACAGGTAAAGCTGCTGAAGCACATAGTCCCTCTTTACTCTGGAAATGGCACAAGCTGAACAGGCTACAAACATACTTAAAAATAGGCAATTACCTTATTTTCTTTTTGAAAGAAGTACTTCCTGGAACTATTTAGACACTAGAGTTTTAGTTTAGTGTTCAGATTGGATATTTTAAAGAATACCTGTGAGAAGAAAGGCAGGTTATGCTATTTAGCACAAATTGCCTCATTTCTAATAACTGCACTGTTCAAAGCAAAGGACAAGGACACAGTGGCTGATATTCTGTGTATGGGAAAACATTTTTAAGAGTAAGTAAAGTCTCTGCTGATGACAGATAGCACCTTTTCTGACTATGACAGATAGCCATTCAGTGAGCTTTCTATGTATCCACTGCAGAAATTCTATTTCGTCAGCCAGATAAGGAAAAGCGATAGCAGATAGAAATCTGTGTCAACACAAAGTAAATTAAAAACAGACGTCTTCCATCTGATAGTATCTTTCTATATAATGTAATTTCTTTAGCAAATGTTCTGTGTTTTACTTCAAAAGATTATAGAAAAAGTGTGGCTGATGGATTATAAAGGAAATAGGCAAAACTGCACAGAAGGGCATAACATCAGGAGGAACAAAAAGTAGTTGCTATAGTATATATTATAAACCCCTATTTTTGTCACTTTATAAAAGCCATACCATCCCTCTTGCTCTAGGAAAAAAAAAGATATTAAGGGGTCAAAATATATTCAGATATATGAGGACTGATATGCCTATTTCCTGTTAAGTACTATGACCAAATATTTGCCTACTTCATGCCCTTCAAACCTTCTTTCATGCTTGTTTTAGATGTTATTTGTTTCACTCCATGTATTTTAGTATTCAAGGAACTTAGTGGAGCAAAATAGAAAGTTTTAAAATGGAAGAGAACATTCCATGTAAAATTCCTGTTAACAATGGTGGGAGGTCTTTATCTAATTCTCCATTGTTTGTATTGAAAATTCATTCAAAATTTCTAACAATGGAGCTTTAGTAGATTACTGATTCATTTCAAAAGATTTTCAGAAACATCTGGTATTTGACACACACAAAAAAAAAGTGGCAATTGTGCTATTGAGTATGTCAAAAGAGTCAGGAGCATACTGATTTGTCACAGAGTAGTCCCCATCACTGTTTATCACCAATTGCTTTAGAAAGATGTTTAAAGAGAGCAATACATGTAATACACATGAGATTTGTAAAATCAAGCATTCTATGGTAATCAACATTGTGAATCAACTGACAATATATGATTATAAATACATGCTCTCTCTGAGAATAGAAGAGGCAACCTAAGCAAAGAGCACAAAAGAATACATTAAAATTACTTTTATAAATAGATTCCATTATAATAATTTGATGATCAACATTTTGTTCAGCCATCATTTGTATGCCACAATTTTTTAGCAAATAAAACCATTCACAAATAGCTGTACTGCACACTTGCAGAAGTCAGAACCTATGATTTATAAAAAAAGTATTAATGAAAAGAGGATAAGTCAACAATGCAACTCACTGAATTATGCTGTTAATTTTTTGTACTGCTGAAGGTGTTACAGGCCATGAGCATGTCATCTCTTTACTGCACATTTAGTGGTTTTGGAAAATTTGAGATTGATTATTCTGGAAAGCTCTTTCTTTAATCTAGAGCTAAGATTGATCCGCAACACTTTGTTCATATGATTTCTAGATTTTCCATATAGGTCTAGCTGTGATGTGATATTTCCATTCAACTCTTGATCCAAAAAATGGGCTTAAAGCTTGAAAAATAAAAGAAGCTTTAACTTATCAATGCAGGACAGCAATCAATCACATTTTTAACTATAATTAAGTAATTGACTCCTACTGAATTTACTGGACTTAGATGAATTATAGTAGTTTCCTGCACTACAAATGAAATTTTTCAAGCCAAGTTTCTGATCCACAGTCTAAGGAATTCAGAAAGAATCTCTGTGCAAAGCAGAGGCAAAATGGTTCACAGCCAAAGTTTTCAAAGAAGCTTTATAAAAATGTGCAATTGAATGAAAGGGCACTGTAGGAATTCAATCCACTAAGTGACTGACAAAAAAAACCCCACAGAATATAATACAAAAGCAGACCAATGCCAGCAAAGTTTCTACAGAAAAGTTATCATACAAGATTAATTTATTTAGTGGGGTTTACAATAGTAATTTCTTAGGAGAAAACTAAGATCTAATCTTAAAAACGAACAGTAAAAAATATAAGCTACTAAGATATGAAGAGGCATAAACTATTTGCACAATTTCAAAGACAAGGAATAAAACAAGTGAAAAACAGAGGTCAGGTTTAGATTATTTATGAAAATATACAACAAAACATCCAGTCTGGTTTGTTATTATTATTTTTTTTTTTTAATTTAGAACAAGATGCAGAAATACAGGACAAAATCTAAAAATAAAATTACATGCATAGGAATTTGGAGAGATAGGAGCATTTAGAGAAAATTTTTCAACGTTCAATTTTTTCACACCTTCAACATCTGTCACGTCTTAGAAATTCAAAAGATTTCATTTGTCCCATTATTATACTAAAAATTATACATATAAAAATCTTTTCCAATGATATTAAAACTGTAACCATTACACAAATTTTTATTTTATTTGAATTTGGACTGCTGAGATCAATATGGTGTACTGAACTTTGCATGGAATAAGTGTCAGTAACTCTCAATAGAATAAAAAGTGATTATTGTAAATGCTTATAGTAAGGATATTTTAATTGTATTTGCCCAGATTCTGAAAGTTTCCTGATAGTGGAAGTGATACAAATGAGGTAGAGAATCTGTCTGCACAGAATTTTCCTGTATAGAAGGATTCAGTTTTGATAAATTATCCTGTATACACACAAATAGTCAGTTTGAGTTGAAACACAGGATATAAAAAACATATCTGTTTTGCTGACATAGTGACAATGCCATTTTTCCCTGGACTCTAAAGTGGTTTCTCACTGGTGCAATTTTAAACTCTAAATTCCATTAAATTGTTCATGCACTGAAGAAACCAGATAAAGTGATTAAGTGTTTTATAAACCAAAATTTTCGTGTTTGTTTTCTTTGGAAATTGCTGGATATAAAAATCTCCGTGGGCACTGTCCATTATTGGCATATAAAAGAACACTACTGTAATTTCCTTTTATACTGCGAAGTACTGCAGGCTGATGAAAATGGGTTTTCACAAAAGTTTTCATTTCCCCTCCTTGTTGACCAGATGTTCATCCCCTTCAAAGTGTTAGCAACTGTGATAATGTCACTCTTACTTAAAAGCAAGAAAATTTATAGAAATTTAACAGATATATTTACCTAGATTTACCCCTAAATCCTTTTCACATTTTTAGGCAATCTTTCAGAATTTAAATGAAATTTCAGATAGAGATTCAGAATATTTTTTGCATAGCTTATCAGTTAATTTATGGTTTTGGTACAAGAAATCATTTTATGGTTTTTCTAGCTCATATAAACTTATTCCCTATAATTATGTTTCTCTCATTTCTGGTTTTCATTCTGTCTTAACATTCACAGCTTTACAAGGACTATGAGTTATAAGAAAACAGATGGAAAATTTAGGAAAGCATATATTAATAAAAATATTCAGCTGAAAACCTGTAAGAATTGAGAGAACTTGGTTGCTGTAGTGTGTCATGTTGTTTCTGACTTTGCTTTGCAATACAGCTAACTGTGCCACACTGTTTTATAAAAGACACATAACCCTGTGCCAGTACTATAAATCTGCAGCTTGAATATTTTCTTCAGGATATTGCTGATATTTCTTTAGAATTCCATGTGAATGGAGCATTTCAATCCCTGAAGTCACTTCAGCTAACTGCCAATTAGAAATCCCTCTGTCATCTTAATACTTGTTGCTATAACATAAACATAGCATGACTTGTAAAGCAGATATTTGTGAACTTGGAGTTTGGTGAATTTTTTTCCAAATAAATCCACAGACACAGGTGTGAAGCTTCTGTTACTAGTCTGTTCCTACATGCAATCTCTAATACTCCCCATTTTAAAAATCTGAAAATATCAGCAGATTTCCCTCACAGCTGAAGCCTGTAATAGGCAGTATAGGATTAAGAGAAGGGTTTTGATCTATTCCATTTAGCACTTCAGTTGTTTTCCCTTTAGTTTTATACTGGGTTGGGTTTTGGGTTTTTCTGTTGTGGTTGGTTGGTAGGTTTTCTTCCATAATCCAAAGCATACTGATATATTTAACTCTTCTTAAAAAGAAAAGAGAAGGGAGGTTACAACTTAATTGCTACATAATGTAGACCAGAAAAGGGCTGATCTTTTTCATTGTTCCCATTGTTCTTTCTGGAAAGCTTTTTTGCTCTGTTGTTTTTTCTGTTTGTGAAGTTTGAATGTACGCAGGAAGATGTAGCAGGGAAAAGCACAGGAAAAATGGTGACTTGATACTTTGCTGCCACAATTTGGGCCACGGAGCAAGTATCTACAATCAATGCCTTTACTTCTACATTATAGAAAATTCACTACTTTTGGGTTTTTTAAACCCTTCTATATTAGGGATGATACTGATTGCTACAAACAAAGAGATATTGATCAGGACGTTCTGGAGATAAAGATAAAATTGCCTTGTGGTTACAATAACTCTTATCCTTAGCAGGAAAGAAGAAACAAAATGTACATGATACAGCAAAAAGCATTTCCTATGTGATTTTGTCTTGTTAATTGACATTCATTCCTTGTCATTTCCAGGAATATTTACATCCATTGGTTGGCTGAGGTTCCAGCTCACAATGTCACCATGAAGATCAGAAGAAAGGCTTAGACATTGTTGTCTCAGTACCAGAGGAAAATTGGCATCTCCTCCTTATTTTTGTTCCTTGGGTGACTGAAGCATTAGGCAGTAACACTGTGTGTCCAGGACTGTGACTTCTGGGAGACAAACTCTCAACAATGTTGGAGAACTGACATTTCCTACCTTGGTTTGTAGGCACTGACAATGAAGGCAGGGAGCAGATGCAGTGACCAAGGCAGTGTGGATTAGAAAGGCAAAAGAGCAAAAGAGCAAAAGAGACTGAATACAGGGGGAGTAAATGGGGTTAATATCTGTTACTGACTTTCTTTTGTCTCTTTGATTAAAGGGCCTCTCCTTCTAGTAAAAGCCTACGATAAGGACACGTGGAGACTATATACATATGATATTTTATTCTGCCTTAATGCTGAAGGAGTTTCCTAACATGCATGGAAACTAGGATGTCTTCCCTCACTTTCTATACACATTTCCAATCCAGTATTTCACTTAGTAATAAGGAGATAAGTATAAGATATGAATAATGAGGGATCCCCTACCCAGTACCCTCATTCAAAGAGAGTAGGACCAGAAACACACAACATTATGAAGAATTAGATGGTAATCACTTTGACAAATCTTTATTTTAACCACCCTTCTTTCCCTGCTACCTCACAATGATTCCTTCATAACTGCAAATAAATAGATTCCTCAGCACTGAAGGAGAGCTTTCCCCAACATTGGTCTTCAGAGTATTACACGGCTAGTGAGTTAAACAAGAAAAGATAGATGTCCCTGCAGGATGGAATGGAAAGCAAGTACAGCTCCAACAGATTGGAATTACAATAGCTCACTAAAATGCTCCAAAATTTGTGGGTTAATTTTTTTTTTTTTTTTTTTAATTCACCATCTGGTCTTACCTTTTAGAAAATGCTGCTGTGCTGCTAGGGTACCTTATTGGCCCCTGCACTACACCTGGTAAATATAATAATATACATTTCACTGAACACTGACCTAAATCCTTTATTTTTTGCAAATCTTTTCTGACTGCCATGAATATTGCACTACGCACAGATTCGGGGGTGGAAGGGAGAATAAAAAGACGATGATGACCAAATGTCCAGAAAATTAAAGTTTATAGGGTGATTTCAATGCCCTTGGACACTCACTTAACATCTCTCTGATTTCCAGTCTCTGAAAAGGGTATGAAAGCAGTTAGAATTAGAAAGGTTATGAAAGCAGTTAGAATTAATTTCATGCCACACTGAAAAAAAAATCAAGTACTTTTATAATTCAGACAAAAAATCTACCGCATGTTTTATATGTTTCTATACAAAACCAAGCCAAACCAAACCAAACCAAACCATTGGGGTTTTTACCCAGAAATGTTCTTTTAATTTGCTCTAGTTTTCTACACACGGAAGTCTTTTGAGTCTTGATGGGAGAAGTATAGAAAAGAAAATTTCATTAAACTGAGTGCACAGTTATATTTCTAAGCTGTCAGAAACACTCATTTACTACTTTCACATTTGCTAAAAATTAAGACCAATTAAATTTCTTGCTAGAGTAAGAATAGAATTGATGCTTAAGAATTCAAATAATTTCATTCATACACCTCATAGAAGCCACCACAACGGTGACCTGGTTAAACACGTTGACAAAAAGGGATGTATCTTTAGCTGGAGTCCCAAGACATCTCTGATAAGCTCACCCAAAACCTCTGTGATGGGAAGTATCTGGCGGAACAAAGAAACCTTGATGGCTCCAGGACAAAGAAACTGTGATAATGAACTGATCTCCCAGGAAAAGAGGAATCAGCAATCATTATTCCACTAACTGACATTGGGCACCCTTTTATGTATCTACAGTAAAAAGTACAAAAAGTAAATTGCTGCCTACTCAAAGAGAGCTTCTCTGCACATTTTTCCAGTGCTTGACCTGCATGAGGTCTCCTGGACAGACCACAGTCTTGCTGGGGATGCCTGCCTGACTCCGCACTCTGTAACACCAGGACATGGGTAACCACTAAAGTGCCAATTTTTGCTTCAAAAATTGGAACAACTTGGTGAGTCCTGTGGCAGTAACAGCTTGTATAATACATTTATGGGGCACACACGGAGGCAAATGTTCATTAGCATATATTTGCTCCCATAGTTGGAACTCAGTAATTGCTTTACTCTAGTAATATATATGCACACATACATATATAAATTTAACTGCTTTTCTAGTAGTAATTTTGCAGACACTTGAGTGTATATATATATATACACACTAAGCCTTTGGTTTTAATAACAGTAGCTTTGTAGTAACTTGTAATGAAGACATTCTCATAAAATGTCTGTGACCTTGTGTATTGTGGAACCATGAGAATCCATCTTCATACACCTGCCAGTCAGGGAACCCTCATAGGTCCTGATGGTGACCACTGCAACACCATAGTAAAATTAAATGTGAAATGACTGCAACAGCTGGGACAGAAGAGCCTCCCAGAATAATGGAAGAATGCTTAACATGTTTGATATGGTGAATTTCCACACATTTGATAAGGTCATTCACTGCTGTGCCCTTCTAGATAGAGATTTTTTGTTGTTATGTACCATTTTACATTTCATCAGACTAATGCCTGTGAAGGATCAAATGAACCAGATATATCATAGAATTAAAGAATAGAATAGAATCATAGAATCATCAAGGTCAGAAAAGGCCTCCAACATCACTGAATACAACCTTTGACCTAACACCACCTTGTCAACTAAACCATAGCACTAAGTGCCATGTCCAGTCATTTCTTGAATAATTCCAGGGACAGTGAATCCACCACATCCCTGGGCAGTTCATTCCAATGCCTAACCATCCTTTCAGTGAAGAAATTCTTCCTGATTACCAGCCTGAATCTCTCCTGGCAGAGCTTGAGGCCATTTCCTCTTGTCCTGTTTTAAGCTGACTGGGTGAAGAGACTGATCCTCACTTGGCCACAACCTCCTTTCAGGGAGATATAGAGAGCAACAAGGCCTTCCCTTAGCCTCCTTTTCTCCAGGCTAAATCACCTTTATGCTTAAGATTCTGGCACATTATTTAATATAATTATCTTTGATAAAACATTAGGGAAGCAGTACTTCCCAGGTTGTGCTGCCACAGAACACTGAAGGAGGAGTTCAGTCACTCACCAGTGTGGAGTGAATGTCAGGATTTACCACAGAGGTAGGAACTGGGTCCCTAGAGGAACAATAATAGATAATTATAAATGCCCAAAATATATCTCAGTGGGTATTGAGTGATTTCAAAAACCAGAACCTTCATTCTCATATGAACAGAATCTGACTTATCTTAGAATTGGTAGCTCTTCAGAACAAATTGCAAAAGTGATAAGGGGAGGAGTAGCTTTCATAGATCCCCACAAAGTATGAAGTATATTTGTTACAGTAAACATCCCAAACATATTAACACCAATAAATAAAGACAACAGTACAGATGAGACCATTGATTTATTCATAAATTCTGATCTGTTTTCACTTTTTTTTATGACCCTATTTAATCCCTGCATGTTTTTAAGGTTGTCATAACAGTCTCTATTTTTTTATTATTAAATAATGTTTTATAAGACAGTTCTATATTCTTGTCAATAGACATTTCACCATATGTTTTTTATAAATGAGACTTATTGGTCTCAATTGTGCCTACTTCCTTGTAAGATAAATATTCTAAAAGTTGAATAAACATAATAAATAAAAATCCTCTATTAGAAATGTCCCTCCCAATTTCCAGTGATTAATGACCAGCTCTGCCATTCATATTGCGTTCATAATGTAGGACAATATTTGTTGCTTGCTTGCCTCCATCCCACTCTGTATCTTGTCCTTTAATCTGCCCTACTTGTCCCTCTAAAGGCAGATAGTGTATGTGAGGGGAAACACACCCTTATTCTTTCCAATCATTTTGCATACTGTCACAGTACTGCATCATATTGTGCTGCACCCCTACAAATAAAATAGCTAACCTAGACTATAAGCAATGACAGAAATGTAAATAAACTAGTTATTGAAAGGTATCTATTATCCTGCATTTAAAACAAGTCTCTAGAAATGTTTATGATCTAGCATGGACTTAAGGGTTATATAAAATTATTATTTGTGTCAATAATACCTAATGTGCAGTTATCAAGTTACTATTTATTTTGGTAGTGTGAAAAATTAATAGATTGGGTCAGACAGTAATAACTTTTTTCTTTTTTTAATTTACTTTCTGAATTTACAAAATGTATTCTAAAATTTGTGCTATTTATTCTATTCTGTGAATCATACACTCAACTGTCTGTTGTCATGTCACATGGTTCTTTGCTTTATTGCTTGCTCAGTGGCTGAACTAACAAAATACGTGTTTCAGAGCAGTAGCCCATGCCCACAACTGCCGCATGTAGCAGGAGACTGAACAGCAGCAGCAATCCAACTCCTTTCATGTCTCAAAACTACTAGTTTCCCCTCTCCAACTCCAACCTTCCACATATATAACTTTCTCATAAGAAAGGCTGTGCAAGTACTTGACACGCCATTGCCCTGCCTTGTGTCAGCTAACAGCCAGGTGCATTGCTCCCAGCATGGAACCCGTGATCCTGGAACAGGGGTACTCCATAAACCAGATATGGAGAGAGTTGATCACTTCAGTGCTGGATTTGCAATGATGAGCCTACTGAAAAAAGGGCTCTCTGAGCTGGCTAATAAAAAAAAAAAAAAATGTAATGGAGAGAGTTTATTTTAAGCTTTTTCCTTTCCCACAGTGAGAAGGGCTCTATTCAAGGCTGAGTGGAAGCAGCTGGTACCTCCAACCAGAGTTTACAGTCAGAAACACTCCCAGTACTTGGATAATAAGTTTTCTACAAGAGAGCAAGGAGGGAACAGCCTATCCTTTATGCAGTAGCTAGGAAAAGAAGGGCCTGAGATTGGAAGAGATTTCCTGTTGTCCTCCCCCTCAGAGTTGTAACTCTAGCCCAGAAGTTCACCCTAGTACACTCAGTTCACTTCTGTCAGTCCTTTGAAGGAACTGCAGTTCCCTCCAGGTCCAACCCACAGGTACTTCCACCACAGAAGCAAACACACAGCTAATCCCCAGTTTATTGCAGAGTATCTAATATTTTCCAATGCTGAACTAATTTTGCAATTCCTCTCTATTTCATCTGCTAAAGCTTCTGATTCTCTGCTTAAGCTCATTTTCTCATCTATTCTCTTTCACATCTTACCATAAACAATTTTCAGCTTCTATCAGAGACTGCATTCAACGATGTCCCGTTCTTCCCAAGTCTTGTTTTACCTTTAGCAATGAGAGCTGCTGCAGTGGCTCTGGATGAAGGTTGCCTTTCTCTGGATAACTAAGTACTCATAACAATCAGCATCAGATGAACAAATTACCTCTGACATTGTGTTTTCTCTTCTTTTGTGAGTTCTCAGTTTTTAGAAGACAGGATCAGACATAACAAGAGCATCACCAACAGTTCTTGAGTATCTTCATTAACTTTTTTTCTCTTTTTCTCCCAAGTGAACAGTTTTTACAACTTATAATATTGCATAAAAGTCACCATCCAGGGTTTTCCCCTCTGTTAAAGCTTTCCAAAGTTAAAGAAAAAAAGCAATTGAGAAAGCAATATAAAGTCCAACTGCTGCAATCCCTTCATTTTGAGCATACTGTATTTCTTGGTGCAGATGAGCCATCCACTAATAAGTTTCTCAAATTATCCAAACAAACTCTGAACTTCCTGCTGGTTCATTTCTCTGCATCCTTCTCTTTTCTCTTGTTGTCAGCGGCATGGTTCCTTCCATGCTGTTAGACCACCTGTTCAAAAGAATAATAATAACAATACCCCTTACTGTTAAAAATATAGCATTTCTCCCAAGTTAACAAATTTCCCATTACACCACTTTAAAATTATCTTGGTGCAATTAACATATCCTGATTGATCCCATTGGAAGTATCCGGGCACTATAATGTAACTAGTTAATCTCCACAGGAAGAGTCAGCCAAATCACCTGCTCACACTCATGATGGGGTCTAAATTGAATTCCACAGGAACAAGCTCTGGCAGAAGTCACAGTTTATTTAATATCTGCCAGGAGTAAGCTGTGCTGTTATGGAAGTAGCTGCCACATTCCCTGTACCACAGTCAGTGCAGACACAAAAGCTCAGTTTAGTGGGTATGCCACAATCCAGTATCAAACCTCTTTCCTGCAGCTGGGCTCCCTACAGCAACAGTTACCTCTGACAGAGAAATGGCTCCAAAATTGAACTGCCTTCCCTTAAACACTGGATCTAAAACTTCAATTCCTCTAATTGCTCTCACTCCCATGGCATCACTTCCTGGCTCTGGTAACAAGTTGAGTGTGGATGTGCCTTGTCCATCCTTGGACATAGGGATAAGGTTGTTGACATTACACCCCACAAAATCTGCATAGTTTAACAATGCCCTAAGGTTTGCTTAATGGGGGGAATTATGATTTTTTTTTTTCTATTTTAGTGCAATTTTTCCCATGGGATAGCTTTGGATTTATGTCAGCCTTTTTACTGCATGGAGAACAGTAATAATCTCCAGCTGTGAGAAGAAATCAGGTGCAGATTTTAGTTCAGTTGTGAAAAATAAAATAAGCTATGAGCTATGAGAGATTGCTGAGTCAATATTTGGCCTATGATAAATGTGCAAGTGTAGAATGTGATTGATACCTTGTTAGTATTGTATTCTTTTTAAAAACCCAAGCAACAAACACAAAACAACTACACATAGATCCCATTGTGTTAGAGTCTACGTGCAAAAAAAGAAAGTAGCAATTATTGCCCAAAAGAATTGCAATCTAACTACATGGAATGATGTCAGTTCTTTTAAAGAACAGAGGACTGAGCAATATATTATATAGTCAAGATTTTTGCAGAAGGTTGTGACAGAAATACCAGTAGTCACAGAGGGAGGAAATGAAGGCAAAATGTCTCAAATTCAATCTGCAATCTTAATCAAGCTCATCCTTTCCTTCCTCTGAGGGTCCTGATTAGCTGCAAAAAATGACTGATTCCAAGCTACAGCCTATTTTGAATATATTAACAATGTAGATTGAGGCCACTTCTGTGAATTATGATGAACAAAAATGGCACCCAAGGTCATAAACTCAACCTGTCAAC
The DNA here is from genome assembly GCA_013399225.1 of Rhipidura dahli. Classification (NCBI taxonomy): domain Eukaryota; kingdom Metazoa; phylum Chordata; class Aves; order Passeriformes; family Rhipiduridae; genus Rhipidura; species Rhipidura dahli. Next base: position 318,562 of record VXAC01006729.1, read on the forward strand.
CAGGCAAACCAAAACCAAACAAACGTGGGATTGTTTGGATATACCAACAACATAGTCCCATGAAATGCTTATATCCTAAATATTCCAAGGACAATCAAGTGACTTCATGAATAATTCATTTATCTTGCTTAAAAAAGTTCCTCCAGATTTTATTTTGTATGCCCATGGTATAACTTCTAAAGGAGATAAGCATTTCATTCATATATAGATTTCTGAAGTTGTGCTATAGGAACAGTTAGGCATGGTCAGAAATTACCCATGTTCATCTAATTAAAAATCTACCTTTAGTGTGATTTAAGCTTATCTGCCATGTTTACAAAACCAGCACCCTACACTTTAGAAGAGATTTGAAGTATCTTTACCCTAAACAGCAAAACATCAGAGAGCAAACACAGCTATATCAAAAGAAAATGCTCAACATAGTCAGTTCTGTCATCTAGAGGTCAGTATTGAAAGTTATATATGTAAAACAAATCTTGATCTTTTTTCCTTTTTTGTGGGCTTTATAGAAATATTAATTATAACATTAAGCTTTGATAGTACTATTGTGCTGGTTTGGGGGGGTGTTAAATTAAAAAGCAAGAAGAGGTTGTTTTCCACTGCTGTTCTGTTTCATTTTTAAGTCAGAGACATGTTTTCAAGTTTGGTTAGGAACAAATTCCCACGTGTCATGGGTCTGAGAGGAACATGGAACAAAAGGTCAAATTCCACTTGCTGCTGCAGGTTTTTGTGTGGAAACCATACACACAATTGGAGAGGGGTGCAGCTGGAGAATGACTTGTGTGGGCATGGAAAAGCCTTAGGAAAAAATACAATTTGAACACAGCTGGGAATAAAACACCTACCTAAAAGTGCAATATTTTACCTTTTTGTTGATGCTGCTCTAGGGCTGGGGTTTTTATATGGGGCGTATTTTTGGGTTTGTTTTATATTTTAGTGTTAATGATTGCCTGCATTGGGAAAATTTATTCAAGGTAGTATGTTTTCCCTGAACACTCTTAGTTCCACCCTCCTGACAGATGTTAAGCACCTGTTGTTATTTACTAATGTCCAAAGTATATTTAGTATCTTTTTTTATGGACTACTTTTCCCAGAACCACATATTTACTTCAAATTTCCTGTTTTCTGGGTTACATCTTCTAGATTTGTGCAGAATTTAACTTTAGAGAACTAAGAAAGGCTTTACATATTAATGTTCTCATTCTGAGCCGTGGTTCTGAAATTTTTCAGTTTGTTACCTTTACTGCTTCCACATTGTAATGATGATAACTGGAAGCTGCTTATTTTTTAAAGGAAATTTAGTTTCTTGAGACTCATTAACACTTTTACTGCATCTTCTGAAGGACATTAATATCCTCCCTATAAATCAGTGAGTAAGTCTTCCCAAAGTTGTCTACCAGTGGACTCTCAAGTGCATGATATGATAACAGCATAATCTTGGCTTAGAATGCTCTCTGCTCATATTGGCACACTGGCTTGTGTTTTTAAAGGATGCTCTGCGTGGAACAATCAGTTTCAGTGATTTATTTTCCTCCCATATAGATTAGCATCATTTGCTAATCATTGTTTTGAAAGATTCCTGTATTTCAGTTTATTTTGGAAAACATAAATAGTTTTATGAGGTTGGCTCTTTTTTGTTGTTGGGAGGCACACAGAAAATTTGCTCTTACAGTCGAGGAGTGTGTTTGTTTAGATCTAGATCATCAAAGGATTAATCACTGAAATGAGCATCAAAATCAACACTTCATAAATATGCTAACAAAAATATAGGCATTTGTCTACTCAATGATACACATGCAAAACTGGTAGGACTTGAATTTCAGGCTTGTCAATTAAAAAAATCAAATCCTCTAGAAAGAAATAGAAAACACAATAGGAAATGAGAGCTTCATTAATACAGAGGAGGGTAGAGGAAAGATCAAACTCTGCTTTGTATAGCACGTGACCTATGTGACAAAGAATAGACTACAGCTCTGCGCACATGGATTTCCATGTGTATGTGTGTATATATATATATATATATATATATATACACATGTGTATGTGTATATATATATATATATATATACATGGGTGAGGATGTGTATGTATATATATGTATAATTAGATGTATATCAACTAGAGTAAACTGAAAATGCAATTAAGCCATAAAAATATTATCACAGACAAAATTCTATTAAAGTGTTAACAATATTTTTTCCAGTTTTCTTCTCACTTTAAAACTGGTAAGAGAATTGTTCTCTTTCTTCCTTCCTAAGGTATTATTTTCTGTCATCTGATATTTGCTTCTACCAAAGCCTATTCTTGCTTTAGATGAAGTTGAAAGCTGAGAGCCCTTGAGTCCCCAACAAGGCTTTTTCATATACATGCAGAGGGACAATTTGTCTGGGTTTTCAAAAGGACTGGTGTGTACAGAAATGAAGCTTGAGATCTGAATTTTATGTTGTCTTGAGTGCTAACCATAAATAAGGGAAGAGAGTTTTTATTAAAGTTGCAGAATAAACACTTTCTACCAAATCTCCAATAGCCAATGAAATAAGCCCTTCTTGGTTCCACTTGATTGTAAAACTTGGCTGAACTGTTGGTCATTTCAGTGGAAGCATGACAAGAACACCTGAAAATATCTCCAGCTAATCTCCGCAGGAGCTAAATATGTGCCATTTAAGACTTGCTATACCTAAACTTGCTCTTTGAACTGAATCTGGAAATTGCCTGTAAACCACAACAACCTACAGACTACAAAGACAATGAGGTCCCAAGGGAGAAAGCTATAGACAGGCAGGCAGCAGCAGTGAGCAACGTGATTAGCAGATGAACTTCTGACAGGTTCTAGATGTAACTGGGGCATTTCCAATTACAGCTTCTTCAGCTTGATCTTCCCTTCAAAGAAGCAGAATCAATAAACAACAGAAGAACTCTTCAGCCACAGAAGAACAGTAAGCTGAATACTAATATTTTCCATTCTTTTTTCCTGTCCTAATTTTTCTTTTAGGTGCTATGCAAAATTTCCAAAAACCAAAAGTGAAGCGACTGTCTGTTGTTTGCTATGTTTCTTCACTGTGACGCTTTGGCAGAGTAGTATAAGTGTTTCACTGTAGAACAGAAACATTTGAAGCCAGATGTAGGATGCAGCTGACTAAATAATTACATAACTGATTAATTTTTAACTATTTATTATTTTTATCAATTTAGTTGTATTTGTTTTATTTTATTTTACTTTATTTTATTGACAGTTTAAGTCACATAAAAATATGTTAGTAATTTTCAAGGATTGTGACCCTCAGAGTAAAAGTATTGCTGACTCTCCTCTGGATAATGCACTTTACAGATAAGTGATGCTGTGTGCTTCACAGAATCACAGAAACATTTAAGATGAAAAAGACCTTTAGGGTCATTAAGTCCAGCCTTTGACTGATCAGCATCTTATGAACTGGTCCATAGCCCCAGGTGCCATGTCCAGTCATTTCTTGAACACCTCCAAGGATGTGGGTAGACCATTCCAGTGCTTAACAACCCTTTCCATGAAGAAATTCTTCCTCCTTACTAAACTGAACCTCCCCTAGAGCAGCTTGAGACCATTTCTTCTTGTCCTGTCGCTGGTTGCCTTGGAGAGGAGACTGACCCCGCCCGCCTACACTCTTCTTTCAGGGAGCTGCAGAGAGCAATAAGGAGGTCACCCTTGAGCCTCCTTTTCTCCAGGCTAAATACCCCCACGTCCCTCAGCCACTCCTCACTCTTACTCTCTAGGACTTACTCTCTAGACCCTTTACAAGCTTTGTTGCCCTTCACACAAAGAGGGATTCATCTGATTTAGTGCAGATGCTAGGACTTGTCAGCCCCTTCTCCATCCATGGAGAAAATGGGTATTCCCAGAGCACAATTCTTCTCATCCTCAAGGTGACATTTAAAACAGCTCAAATGATTCCTGCCTTTAAATTCTTTATTTTTCCTGACTGAAATAAAAGCCATTTAGGAAAATAACTCAGTGTAGATATCTTTGCTGCAGACATCTGGACTTCAGTAAAATAAATTAATCTTCACAGCCAGGTCTGACATGTAAAATTGTCTGAATATGTGTATACCTCAAAGTATGCCACAAATAGCACTATAGTCACAATATTGTATACAGTAGCAGTGTTTTTCTCTAATTCTTGTAATTCAAAGGAAAAATGAATAGTGAAGGATATACTTCAGCAGACAAGCAAAAGAAAAGAATGGAACTTACTATTACTATTCAATATGCGTTGCCTGCTCCATGAAGGGATTCAATCTGTCTATGTTTGATGGAGGGGCACAACCTAGAGCACAATAAATGGCAAAATAGTATTTATTCTTCCCTGATCAAGTTTTTGTTTTGCAGAAATCTCAAAGAACACTATAAACAAAAGAACTTGCATGGTTTTAATCAGATTGAGACAAACAGAAGTGGAGAGAAAGGAAGATATTTAAGGTTGCTTATTAGGTTAATGATAAAACTGGAATGAAATTTCCCTTAGTCCCATTTTAAGCCATAGTGGGCACTTAGAGTCTCTCAGTCTGTAAAGTCTTTCACATAAAAAAGGAAAAGAAAACATTGGAGATCAGCATTGTATGTATAACCATTTTGAAGAAAAAGCCACAATGTATTTTGTTTCTCACAATGCCGAGTAGTCTAGGACATTATCAGAAAGGGATTTTATCCAAAATGCATTCTTCTTTTACAGAGAAATGCATTTTATCCAAAATGCATTCTTCTTTTATAGGAGAAACAGAACAGATTCACAATGTTCCTAAATGTTAATTAATTTTTTCGGTGGGGGGAGATGGGTGTCTTTATAAGGCAGAAAACACTTCAGGAAAATGTATTCAATCTGTAGCAACTTCATTGCTAAATGCAATTTAAGACTACAGTGATTTGGTGATGTATACTGGAATATTTGCATGAACAGCTTTCTTACACATATAAAACAAATGGCTGTACTGGAAAAACTGTATATAAAGACTCCTGTTCAACTGTCAGACAGATTCTGAAATATTCCTTTAAAACTCCCTTCTTCTGAGGAACAGAAATCAAAATCAAGTAGAGTAAAGTCAGCATAATGCAGCTAATTCAGTATTTCAGAGAGCAAACAGCATCTCTGATAGGGAAAAGCACCCCATCATATCTGTAAATAAGCTTTAAAAAATATATCATTGTAACAACCTTTCTTCAAGATATTGAAACTTTGGGGGTTTTGTGAACCGTAATATGAGAGTGGATAAAAACTACAGAAGTCACATGCATAAAAATTGAGAAGATATGTGGTATGTATGTTAATTGGTAAGATAGAAAAGAATTCTTCAAACAGTGTTATGTAAAGACTTTCAGAACAGGCTGCCACTTGAAATACAACATTAGTTACATTAGCAGGGGACTAATGAATTGAGTTATGCCTAAATGATCCTAGCAGGCAACCCATACCCCATGTGGCAAAGAAGGAAAAATGTCTGCAGGTCCCTGCCATGCTAAAGGAGGAGGAAACACTTTCCAGAACCTACATGTAACCATACAGCAATAACTGCAGCAGCAGAAAGAAATTAACAAATAAACAACCCAGTGTTCCATTGCAGAAAAAGTCTTCCCGTGTCCTCTGAACCAAGAGACTGAAGACCTTTGTAATTTTAATCACTGTCTCCCTGCAGCTGCAACAGCTCTGAGCCTACAGAAAGCATCCCAAGCAATCTTGTCACCCCCTTTACTCACTAAAGAAGCAGACAGGCAGACATCTTATACATTCATGAATTCCAACACCATAAGGTAACACCAGGGCTATTCAGCTAAAGAATACACTGGGAGACTTCAGGAAACAAGAGGAAGGTGGTCATGTTCAGTGATTTTTTTCACTACAAAACTGCAGCTAAATTTTGTGAGTCACAGAAAATGCACACATTGAGGGAAAAAAACCAGGGGCATTCTTTCTGTTAAAGGACGGATGAAAGCAGATTTTAAAGAAATCCTGCAATGAAAGCCAACTATGCAGATCCATGTAAATTTCTCCTGACTATATATACAGCATCTGTGCTTTTATAAACTTCAGGTTTTACTAAAAGGGTGACTGAGCCCCAGCACAGACTGACCATGAAGGTTGTGGAGTCTTCATCCTTGGGGATATTAAAAAGTATCTAACTAGAGTCCTGGATGGCCAGGTCTAGGTGGCCATGCTTGGGCAGGGGGGTTGAAAATGCAACCTTCAGAGGTCCCTTCCAACCTCAGCCATGCTGTGGTTCTGTAGCTCTGCAGCAGATGCTGTATTTATTTCATAGTTCAGAAAATGGAGGAAGAATGGAAAAAAGGAAAGAAGAAACAGCGTGTTACTTCACTATACACTTTCTTTTCCTGCTATTTGTAAATACCAGTGAGGAATTTAAGGTCCAACATTTTAATGGATTATCAAAATTCTGTCACAGTGAATACCTAACTGAAATAAGAGTTTCCAATCAGATGTAAAATGCTTTATTTATATATATTCATTTTTGTCATTTATTCAGTTTATTAAAGAAATAATTTAAGTATTTATATTTGTTTTACTATTAATTAATCTGGTTTCTAAACAAATTTTATATTAGGATAGTATAGAAGTTAATGTATAATAGTGCAATATCTACAGACAACATGAGCAAATTAATGCAATATAGAATTTCGGCACATCATTTATATATGTCAAAGTGTAATAGCATGGGATGCTTCACCATAAATCATCTCTCTCTTATTTAAAATGTTGGAAAGGTCACCTTCAGACTTAGGACGATACTCGCCATATTGTTTTTATTAAATGAGTGATCAAACTAATCATGGGAAAAGTCTGCAAATGCAGACTGTCCATTCCTTTTTGGTTTTGTCAAGGATGACTTCCTCTCTGTAAAAAGAGGAAACAAGAAGTAGAAAGAGAGAGAATTCTAGTTAAATGAGTCCATTAAATAGGATGCTGATCACACTGTTTCTCGAGTGGCAGGTTGCTATAAATTGAACACAAGCTATATCTGAAAGTGTTCCTAAAGAATTCCAGTGTCTGGAGAAATTAATTTACTAGTTGCATGAATATGCTGGTTCATGCAAGACTGGCATACAAACAGACAAATCAAAGCATGCAAAAGTTGCTGGAAACAAAGAATATATTTCTGTATTCATTGTGAAAGACCTTTTTTTATATTCACAATGCCACATTTAAAACAACACTATTTGCAGTGCCTGTCAAATATTAAATTGGTAACAAGTATTTTAAGAGGATAATAACCCTGGATAATCTGCGCAGTTTATCTTTGCTGGTTCCTGCTACTAAAAAACACAAACAAACAACCAAAATAAGGTGATGATGAATGTACTTTGAGTATTTTTGTAGCATTCATCTAGTGACAGATAAAACTATTCTCTCTCTAGAATACTTGTATCAGCCTAAACTTTCAGTTATGTGGAAGAGTATTGCAAGAGGGAGACAAAGTGGTTTTTGTTTCATTGAGAGTGTAAAGACTGCAACATTTTTTTTCAGTGTTCTCCAGGAAGCTGAGCTTCACCAGATAGGAATTTTTTCTCTAAGTGAGACTCAGATGTTATTCACTCTCACAGTAGCACATATTGGGTGTAAAGCTGCCCTCCAGGTCCAGAAAAGTCATGCTCTAAAATAAACAAATTCTTTTACAGAATATGCTTTCTAAAGAGAGCTCTATTTGTGACTTCAACTTCTGCAACATGTGAGTTTGGAATTTTTTTTTGAGAACACAATAAATAAATGATTCTCACTTGCCTGGAGCACCTGGCATTTTAGTTTTTCCTTGATATTACAAATCAGAGACATAGTTGACAATTATCCAAGCTTAAACCGGTCATCTCATTAATCTCTGATCAATGGTAAGGGGATTCAATCTTAAAAGCCCTGTTTTATATTAAGCTGTCTTATGCAGCTGGTTCTTCCTATTCACTGATTCAAAGATCAATCTCAAAAATTAACCTAGATTTAGATAATTATATGTTTAACTGTGTCTACATGTGCATTTTGCTTTCCATCTTCAGTCTAGATTCTGTCCTTTGCACTGTTTGCAACCAAATGTTAGAACCAGCATACTGTCCTCCATCTCTTGACCTGTCTCTTGACCTTGTCTGGTTTTAAAACCCAAAAAAGTGTTTTCTTTAATCTCATCATCCTTTGACTTCTGTAATTTCATTTTACCCTGGCTGCCCTCTAGCCCTCAAGGATTCGTCAGCTTCTCCTCCAGCTGATCCCCATCCTTTTGACAGTGTTTTTATTGATCTCTTGTAAAAAAGACTGGGATATTTTTTCCTTTTTAGGTTACCGTTGATAACCTCAGGTGTAAGCACAAACTCACCCATCATCTTTATGATAAAGTCAGCCTGATGATTCTTTGAATCTCCTTCCTTCTCTTTCCTTCAGCTCTGTCTCTTTCTGTTTTACTGCCTGATGTCAGGCCCTCAACTTGGAGCTTGAAGGACAACTGTGATAGGGTAAAGCAGAGGTTCTTTGGTTTAACTTCTGCTAGTAGCATGATTCAGAGGAGCCTCCTCACTTTCCACTTTGCAGCAATTAGGGTTTCAAAAACTTCTGCTGCAAGTTGATCAAAGCACTGCTCCCACTCCTCTTTAAAATTATCATATTCAAACTTGGCAAAGCTTGAATCCAGCCCTTTTCTTGATATATGAGGTTGTCTAAATGCCTGCCCCAACACATTTGGCAAACAAAATGGAAGAGAAATTATGTTTGCTTGTCACAGACACAGCAGAACAAGTAAAACAGAAGAAATTTTTGTTGGAGGAATTTTCACTTCATAATAGATGTATAATGAACAAACATTCTTGGTTTTGGTGGAAAAACAATCAAGGGAACAATTATACTAATGTAGTCAGCAAAATGAAGACATCTCTATCTTGATGAAAATTTATCTTACTCATTACCAGCTTGAGATGTTCATGGGTCTATTATTTGAATCAGAAAAAAGCTACACACATTTTCTTTTAAACATTGGAAATAAGTGAGATCCTCCTCCTGTTTTTGCACTATAAATATGAAAGCTACATATTTTTCATTATATTTTCATCCAGCACACAACAGTGTAAATTGTCTTGACAGAAGAAAACTAGGCTCAAAAAGCTTTGTCAAGTGATTAAAATCCAAGGGGTAGTAATGATCATCTGAAACACTATTTGTATTTAGCAGTGACAACACTATGTATATACAATTGATTATATAAAGAATGCTCAAGAAACAACAAAAAATGATGTTTTAAATGGCGGGGGAGCGGGGGGGAGAAGTGAAAAATCAGAAGAGTTGGTAGTCTTTGAACAAACTGATGTTCTTCAAGAAGCTCCCTGCGTCAGATGCTAACCCTTGGGATTTTTTTATGAATTTAAATTCAGCCAATTTTTCTCATCCTGGATAATTTCCACCATGACTATCAAATATGATGTAGTCCATTCAGTATACTTTAGCCTTTGCAGAATTCATTCTTTAGCCACAGGCACTAAAAAACCATCACAGAATGGGGCTCGTAAAGTCCAACTTTCTCCTGATTTGCCACTTTATTTTCTCTTGTGGTTGGCCTGAGACTTATCCCAGGGATACTACTTCGTGGGAATCAACAGCTTCACAGCCTTCTAAATTTTCACTCACACTTCACCGTAGTAACCAAAAAAGGATTTCCCCCCAGACTTCTATTTAAATCCTGCCTCTTGCCCATCCTATTTTCTCAGAACAAGTTTTTATAATCTTTTTTGCTCTGGGTTTTCTTAAGAAAGTAGAAAAGAACTTTAGTTTGAATGACGAAAATTAGCAAAGTTTTAGAAAGACTTCTGTGGTTACCAATGCATCTAGTTGCAGAGAAGGGATAAAAGGAATTTGCCTGGCATTTTGAACAGCCACATTTTGGCAGATGTGACTTTTGTGGAGAAGTCAGTCTCACAGTCACAATGTGAAGCAGTTTCAGGCACTAACTACTACACTGAACAAATAGTTTCAAAAAATAAAAAGCTCATGGGGCAAAACGGTTTCAGTGGAAGGAAAGCTTCCAGCAGCAAGAATTTCCTAGGCACTGAGTAACAGTCTGCTGCCCAGCATCTGCATGGCCCAGCTGCCTCACTAGGCTCTGGAATGGCTGACAGAATCTTTCCAGTTTGCCTTGAAACTGTGGGTTCAGATACATGAAGATCTTCCATCAAATATGGTGCTTTCCATCATGAAATACTCAGTTTAGGAGAATATATTAGGTGTCTATCCTGTTTTTCTTGCAGAGGTAAATGTTTTTAATTTTCTCTGGAAAAATCAACCTTATTCCCATTAAATATTTTAAATAGTAATGATTTTGTGTATTTATTATCCAGTGATTTCAAAGAAATGGATGGTCAGTGAACTGTTGTGGGTTTTTTCTGTGCTTTATAACTTTCCATCAGAATGGGACACTGAATACACCCCTTAAAGTTAATTATCAAATTGTCAGAAAAAAAAGGAAAATAAAAGTGAGAAAGAAAAGAGGTTATGGATTACTGAGTGAGGGTCCATACTTTGAAGTTTTGGCAAATTTATATTTCAGTGGTTAAGATGTGATTACACCTTTGTAGTTTAGATTACAAGTATTTTTGCACAGGAGGGTTTATTTCACCTAGAATACTTTGGTAACAAACATTATCCATAACACCACATTGGAAAGGCACCAACTGTAGTTTCTGCTGCCTATGATTACTGACTAAATGCTAAAATTGAGTCCTTTCATGGTCTCCAAAATCAAATTAAAAGACAGACAATTGTCCATTTCATTCCATTTTGATTCCAAAAATACCAATATAAAGTACTATTTTCATCAGTAATTCTCACTATTAAAAATGTTGTTAGCTATTTATACCAGTGACTCAGAAAACTTCTCAATATTTTTAAAAATCTGGAACTGAAGTATTCATGTAGCTAATGTAAAAAATGTGTATTCATGTAGACCTGTGAGAATACTTATAACATCTCCAGCTAATTAGTGCTGGCACAGAAAATATTAAACATTGCCACCTAGCTCAGAAACGAGATGTTTATTAAACACTGCTTCCTACCCAACAGAGAAGTGAGGATGGTAATAAAAGATTTTCTATCTGAAGTTGCCTTTGACTTATCTGGTAAGGCCTCCAGTCTGGCCATGTCTCTGCGGTCTGGACCACGCATGGACATGTAAAACTTCTGGGCAGCACTTATGGGCGTCCACAAATTACTAAACTGAGCCTGGGGGAAAAGTGGGTATGAGGGGAGATAATGAATAATTTTTTTTAGCAGACCCTTATAGAAGGGAAAACTGTAAGCATGTAATATTATTCTTTTCGACTTTAAAAAAGAAAGAATAAAAATGTGGGGGGTTTGGCTTAAGTTTACTTAAAGACATCATTTACCAAAGCCAAAAAAGGGCCAAGGCGGTAATTCTTTCCATCATCCTCTCCTTGTTCCTCTTTCAAAATTAACAGATATTAACTCTGTTTTCAGAATGCTCAAGATCACACTGCTTTCTTCTGATCCATGAAAAAGAATAATTTTCTTTTTGGATGAGCTTTTATTTTTTTAATGAATACCTACTCAAGAAATAAATTAGATTATCCAGAACAGTCTCTTGATTTTTAGGTGATTTAAACAAGATCCTGTTCATAAAATCCATAAAGAACAATGTATTCCTAAATAGTGTATTCTATAATTCTGTGTTTCACTAAACAAATTATCATGTATTACACTAGATGACCACAATGTGACTCCCTACTAATGTCCTTGCTTGTAGAAATGTTAATCATAATTTCTATACCAACAATGATGTAACTTTGTGGTTTATCTGGACAGGATATACACAGAAAGAAATACATCTCCCCTAAACCAAAAATGTCTACTGTGTCTTGATGGGTGTCTGTTGCAAGGGGTTTCTTTTTAAAGTGGAATTTTTATGAGGAAAGTTAACAGCTGGGAAGAGTAAACTGAGGCTATCTCAACATATCTCAGAATCAGATAAGGTAGATCAGATGAAGTCTAGAGCCCAAAGGAATAAAAGAACTAGTGGGAGTCCATGAATTCTCATCAGAAATAGTTTTACTAATGAATTATCAACTAAATTGCAAAAACAGACGTTATCTGTAGGACCTGAGGACACTAGAAAATGATTGTGCTCATAGGACATACAGAGCAAGTACCTACTCTAAATGAGTTTCTTCTTCACTTACCTCCATATTAGAGTTTATGGTTGATGAGGTGATCTGCAATGGAAATGATATGCAATTGCCACAATCAGCTTTTAAACAGTAATTGCATTATTTTAATTATTGGGGACTCTGGGACATGATCATTCCAATTTGCCGAGTTTGCTTTTTTCATGTGAATGAGTAACATGCAAGAAGCTTGCTTGTGTGTCATCACTTAGCACTGTCATTATTTTACTTTGTAATAGTCATCTCCTACAAAAATAACCAAAAAAAAAAAAAAACCCAAAAAACAAAGCCAACAAAATCAAACCAAATTAAAAAATAGAAAAACTAAAAAATCAGATACAGGCCATCATCTGAAAGTTCAGAGAATCATGAACCTTCACTAAGCATTAGATTACTCTGCTGAAAAATATTTAAGCATAAAATAACTTCTATTTTGGTTCATGTAAAATCTAACTTGAGAGTGTACAAAGCATGAAAACTCTCAGTATTAAGATGCTCTGTCATTTACCAGCTGTATATCTGGTTTTGATTTGTGGTAATCAGACATTTCTCATCATGCATTTTGTATTCATTATTTGCATTGTAGGCATAACTTGTAAAGACTTGCAAAAGGCATTTTGCTTCATGCCTTTAAAATAGATTACAGCATGTGGTTTTTTCACTCCTTTTGTTGTCACTGTTCTGGAAATCAGGAATTATGAAAGAACAACCTAAATAAAAAGGGAAGCGCAAGTAGATTAGAAGGCACAGAATGAAAAACAGAAAATCACTCTGAAAACAGACCATGGAAATGCCATTTATACCATGCCTAATCCTAAACAAGGCAAATATTAGTCAAGATTATTGGTACTGATTCATAAATATCACAATAACAATCACAGATAAGGCCCCTGCTGTGTTAGAGACTGCACAGAAAAGTCATCTTGTTCAAAATGCTTCAATCTTAGGATGAAGTGAGTGCAAGAAAAGGAGAAAATTTTATGAAATGTACTAAATTCTGGCTCTGGAACACTACCTGCTTAATAATTTATATCCACTCTTATTTGAACTTTCTATTAAAGGTCACTGTCAGGAAGGCTATTACAGAGAGATTCACAGTTATAGTCATTGTCTTCTTGCAAGTGTTGACAGGTGACTTGTTTTAGGTAGCAAATAAATTCTTTCCTCTTTTGTGTTGTTGCATTAAAGTAAATAGACTGTGGTTTGGGCTAGGTTTGGGAGGGTTTATTTCTTTAATTTTGGGGTTTGTGTGAGGTGCACAGGCAGCTGGCCAGAACAACCACAAACCCAGGCTGAAATGCAAAGAGTAAATTTGTTTCATTACCTGGAGGATCCTGAAGCAGCACCAGTGCAGCAGAGACACACAAGGGGCAATGCAGGCTTTATGTTATCAGATACCCTAGCATGATAGATCCCTTATTAAAGTGAGTTCAAAGATCCAGTATATTTATAAACAAGAAATAATTTCTCCAGTAGGGTGAAGAAGCCAAAAGCGTACTAAAGATAACTTCAGGACCTAGCCATTATTGAAAAAGCCATAAAGGTCAAAATCATAGATGAGTAATTCAAGCTGCATCATAGAAACTCACTAATAAAGAATGAGTAAAGCCAAAGCATTATAAGTACTTTAAAAATCAAGAAAATATCACCACAAAATATCAAGAGAATATCACCACACAGAGCACCTCCCTTGAGTGTAAAACACAGGAAAGTCAGAATCAAGGTGATCCATAATAGCCCACTTAAATTCTCTGCATTTTTCCTGGTTTTCCAATAATTTTACATTTAATAGCTTCATTCTCATAAATTTCCCATTTTTAAAATGGCAACTTCAGACTTATGAAATTTATACATATATTCTTTCTCATCCTAAATGATCACCAACTTATCTATTTCTACATGTTCATGACTTGTATTCTTTCCATGTTTTATACCCATTTCCAAATAAAATTGTATCATCAGCCAGAAGTAATAAAATACATGCCACACAAATGATTATAAAATTGAAAATGAAATGTGCTCAAGACTTCAGAAACAGTTTCTTATGTTTCCTGATTTGAGATATGATAGTACACAACTTATTTGTGCAAACATAAATAATTGCTTTTCTAAATGTAAATCTAGTTTGCTTTCCTACTAGAATGTTCAGTATAAATCTAGTCAGCTCTTATAAACAAACAAATGCATTTGGTCTGTCTGTTACATTGTATCAGAACCAAAACAGTATTAAAGTCAATCAGCTTTGCAATAAAGATTTCTGTTAATTTTTCAATATTTATTTGCATATCAGATTTCCATTATTTAGAGGTCTTCACAAATTCAGACATTACTATTCTGATCTAATCCTGTAAAGAAAAAAGATCTACCAGTCATTTTAATCTGAGGCATGTAATTTATAAACAGATTTCTAAAGAAGGGAAGGGAAGTAGAAAGGAAGGAGAAAGGAAGGAAAAGGGAAAGGAAGGAGAAGGAAAGGAAAAGGGAATGAGACCATGGTCAAGAGTTTTTATTCCAGGGTGTTTAGCAATCACATATTCAAGAGAGCACAAGACTATTCAGTGTCTTGTTTAGATTAAGTTGTTTTTCTGAAAATACAAAAATTTCTACATCCTGTCTTTACTTTATGGCAAGGAAAATTTTCATAACATCTGAGAGAATTTTTTATGTCCACTTAAGGGAAATTTAGTATCAGAAAAGTAACCACAAGAAAAACATGTAGAAAAACATTCCACCTATTTTTCAGATGTAAAGACACTCCATATGAAATGGAATTTAGTATAATTGGCATTTCCCTATCTTCTCTGTGCTGGATAAGAATGGTTTACAGCTTCTGTCTTGATTTGTATTTAGTGGACATCAGCTGGAGAACTGTAACAGGCCTCGGGATCAGACTCCTAAAATCACAGAAGGTGTTTTGAAGCTCAACGTTTAAATTCCAAGTGCACATCATGAACATTATCCTTAGGACTCTTGGAACATGTTTCTTACTAGTCATCCTGCAACTCTATTCTGTGTTATCTAGTCCTTGTGAAATAATGTTGCTGTCATAGCAGCAAGGAAACTAAATATTTTAATCTGTTCATCTCTTCATCTTTCTATTCAAGATTTGTGTTTGCCCTTTGCTTTTCATAATCTTATTCTGACACAGTTTGTCTGCTCTTATTTTACCCATTTTCACATCTTTCTTACTCCACTTCCTACAACATATCTCTAAACCTTGGAATTTCTTTATAACTTTTTAACTTTTGGACAGTACTCTATATTTTATCTGCTCACCTGTGTAGACTGTCTCAAAAAAAAAGAATCTGTGCAGTCTGAAAAGACAGGACAATTATTTTCAAGAACATCAAATGCTATGACACATGCATACCTTTGGAGGTGCCTACAATAAGGGTATTACAAGTTCTCTTGTATACAATAAAAATTGAGTATTGTAAGCTTTTCTATTGTGGTCTAACAAAAAAATTCTGCTGCCTCTCAAAAGGAGAATTTCCACGCCTAGCCTGGGGGCAGAAAAGGAAAATCAGCAGGAACTGATACATCATAAAACCCCCTGTTGATGAAAGAGCTACTTGCCTTCACATCTCCCCTTTTGCAAGCTGAAGACTATTTTGCAGATCCAAATATTTCATTTGAAAATTGATAACATGCACAAGAATTAGTGGTCACATTTGAGCAAAAATTCTGGGCATCAAAGTTTGAAACTGAATTTTGTACATTGCAATTGGATTCCTTTTTAATGGAATTGGCATCAGATACTAAGTAGACCATGAATGCCAGAGCTACTTCTGAGAATAAGAGAGGAATGAAGACTATTACTAAAAAGTTGGCTAGGATATCATATTTCTAGCCACCAACATCAATTTAGACTGGAGCTTTCATTACAAGATAGAATTTTATCTAAAGGCACACAGGCAGAATACTCCATCCTTTTACAGACTTGATGAGAAACAAGGAGGAATACTGAAATTAAGGTTTTCGTGTAAGCCAGTATATAAGCAAAAGCAAGTAAAAATGGCCTTTTTTGATTGAAATAAAAGAAAAATTGTATCAATACAAATAATTTGACTGAAGAAGGGCACAGCAGGGCAGGGAAGTATTTTTAAGTTAATGGTTTTCAATTTTTGCCTTCAAATTCAGGGGAAGTGTGATCCATGAGTTAGTTTTAAGTCTCAAGAACAAAACCTAAATAAGCCTATAGTTAGCAAGTGTAAATTCACTGCACAGAAATTCACCTAATATGCTGAGGAGTTTGCAGTCAAAAAAGGTATTTTTCCCTTAGCTTAGGTGTTGCAGAACAGATAACCATGGATATTAAAACCATTTTAAATTGGACATAGTAGTGTCCAGTAATGGCTTGCTGCTAAGGATAAAAGTGCAGTATGAAAATTTCATTCAGACCTTGAAACTGCTGGTTTTGACTGTTTCCATTCTGATGGGTGGAATGAAAAAAAAAAAAAAGTCAGTAAAATGGGACTGTTGAGTCTTATTGCACAGCAAAAAATTGTTTTGATGCTGAGGTCTTGGGAGAGCTGGGCAGAACTTCTCAGGGACTGACTATGGTCAGTTGACTTAGTCTCTAGAGTGACAATCAGTATTCAGTACTTTGCATGATGCCGACAGCTTTTGTTGGTTGTAACCATCAGATGGCCATGAGCAGACAAAAGCAACACACATGTCTGAAGTTTGGCATGAGCAGGTGGTTTCACTAGGCAGAGGCCCATGGTGTCTCTGGTCAATATGCTAATATTGAATGGCACAGACCACTTTGCTACTCTGCAATTACAGATCAACACAGTCCACAGCTACCTCAGAAGAGAGACAATTGGGTTCTTCTTTATTGTTGCAGCTACTACTTATAGATATGCATTAGGGATTAGAAATCTAATCACTGATGCAGTGATTAGAAAACCTTAAAAATAAAACCTCTCGCCCTCAATGACAAGCAAGGATATTTTACCATTTCAGTCTTTCAGTCCATCATCTCACATCTCATAAAATTACTTCACTGATCCCATCTGCTGTGGCTGACAAAAGAGTCCTACTGTCTCCTACACATGCATCTGCCCTGTCGGAGGACTTGTTACTGGTCAGCTCTATAGCACATGGGAGGTTTTAATCTTCTTTCTGACTAGAGTGGTGAAATGTTTCAGCCTAGCCCACAATAGCTAACATTCAATACACTATTCCAAATACATTACCTCTTCACAAGAATCCTTTTGCGTCTCAAGGGCATATAGCTTTTGCAGTTCCTTTCTATTTCATCTCAGTGAACATAAATAAAATAAAATAATAATTAAAAAGCTAAACCAAAATGTTTTCCATTTGATTGACTTGTCAACATGAGAACCATTAAACTGCCTAACAGAACATGCACCAAGTTAAAAAGGGCAGATTATATTCTGCTTCTAGTTTAGGTATAAATATGAGTACAAAAGCAGCCTGGGTTACTCTAGTAACCAGGTTCCAATTGCTGGAGGGTTTGTTTTCTTTTACTATTTCGTTTGAACATGGTACATTTTCAAAAAGGTGCAGGGGAACATCAGAAGTTTCCTTTTCTTCAATCAGCAAATTCATACTTGTTAGAATAAGGACTGAATCCAAGCATGTGCAAGCTCTATTTTAGGAATAAAAGCTTTGGTTTAAAGATTTAGATCAAAAGTTTTGAAGTAAAATTTGGTTTATATTCAAGGTCTGTAAACCTCTTGGTCATATGAAAACTCTTTTTACAAAAGCTAGTATAAAATCTGGTATAAAAGTATCGAAACTTGGGAAACCAATTTTTAATTAAATGGTTCACGGTAGGATTTAAGAAGTCCTGTTTGAATATGAATGGAATGTGAGAAATTTAAACTGGATATAAGGGGAAAAATTGTTGCCTGTAGACATTGTGAGGGGCAGTCCTCAGAGGTGGTAAAAACTTGGCTGGCCCTGAGCAACCTGATCTGATTAGACCTGTTTTCAGCCAGGGATTGGATTAGTTGACCTCCAGAGATCCCTTTCATCCTAAACTATTCTATGACTATTTTATGTTTTTCCCCTTCAGTGAAGATAAAGTTAATTGTCTTCTCTTGCAGCAAACTGTGTGTGCAGCATCTTGAGCTCAGACGTATGACTTGTCTCTAAGCATTCCACTGCAAATCAGTTTGAAAGCTCCAGAGCAGTTCTCTGAGTAAATGTATTTATATGCAAACTCCTAGAGATATATGCAACTAGAGGGGATGGCCTGTGCTAACTGCTTGTGCTCCTGGGCTATTTAATACCAGAGTTGACTAAACCATCACCTCACATTTTCTTATGCTTATTTGAACAATTGTTTTCAGTCTCAATAGGTATATATCTAGTGCTGCTAGTAGAACCTATAGTTAAATAAGTGTGACCACTGATGTAGAATAAGAACCATATCTAAATATTTCAAGAAATTGCTCTATACGACATGATGCTTGTGCATCTTTATATTCATAATGATCAACATCTGACAAACAGCTCGATAAAAGCGAGTCTTCAGCAGGTACTTAAACACATAAAGGATAATGGTTTTGCATGTTTTGGAAGGTAAACACAGCATTGGACCAGAAACTGGGGAAAGATTTAGGTGCAGTGAGATGGGCATAGGCCATGGGCTCCCAGCCTGGAAGAGCTCTGATCTGCTGTGAACACACTGAACAGAGCAGCTGGATAGGAACAATAGGTCCGGGTTTCCTAAGAATATACAGAACACTCTGACTAAAATCCTGTCTTCTCATTCAGATGATGTAAGACTTTTTCTCACCCACATGATGCCTGAACTCAACAAGGACAGAAGACCCCTTGAGAAGAGTTCACTAGTTCTCTGCTTCCACCTTGTTTTATTAGCAGGCCAGGTTTTTGTAGTCAAAGTATGTCAGCATCTTTATACTGGTTATTAAGGATGAAAGCCAATAGCTCATCCAGGTCTGAAAAATGCTTATCTAAGATTTTTTTTTTAAATCTGATGAAGTTTCCAGTGAATATTTCAAGGACTGTGGTTGTTTTGAATAGTCAAATGGGATTTGCCTCTTTTATTGACCACACTTGTCAAATTTGCAACACTTTGGTTCTCTGACCTTCCTGAGTGCTTCAATCAATACTGATTTATTATTTGTTCCTAGCTGGATTCTGATGCAGGATACATAAGAAATTTAGGCATCACTTGGATTTTCCTGGTATTAGAAGGAGCTATTTATTCCTGATGTACAGAATTCTTATGGCCTCTAAAATACTACCCAGTGTATCTGCAGAAATGCATTGTGTACTCATCAGAAGCCATTTTTAGCAGTAAAAGATAGTAGTTATTTCTGATAAGGACAATAAAGGTGCCTGATGATTCCACTGTTTTTAAAGTGGAAGAATTCCTGTTCTAGGGTATCGTCATTGGCCAAGGAGAAACTCCAAAGGCTTCAAAGCTTTTAATAGGAATTTCAAATGTTCAATCCTATCCTGGCTGTGCACTGACTTCTCTGGTGACACATTCAAACAGCTTTCCTTTACTTTGTAGCTGTACTCTTCTCCCAACAGACTAACTTTTTAAAAGGAATGGCCTTTGTGTTCCAAACAAAAGAGCAGCAGCATATGAAGATGTTTATCCCAAACCAGATACAATCCAGCACTGCCTTGCTAAGCTCACTGGCACAGCTGTGTGTTTTGTACAAAGGGAACAAATGAATTTTGGGATTGGTTAGGCATACCAAAAAAAAAAAATTATTAGTATCACTGTGACTACACCCAGATTTACAACACTAAGTAAAATGGTACGAAAGAAATAAATAACGCAGTAATTTTGGGGTAACGCTGAGGAAAGAAAGAAGCCAGTGGTGATAATTTTCAGTGCTGTGAAGTGAAATGAGCAACACATAACTTTCTTGAATGCTGCTTAGGATTATGAAGGGAATGTGAATGAGGAGGATATGAAATTTTAACATTGACATCTAGGAACTCAAAAAATTATCTGCACAATAGATACATTTCCAGCGCAGTAAAAAAAATAAGCTCTTCCTTGGAATGTAAGTGACAGCATGGTCTCTGCCCCGAAGTCCCTCTAACCTAATTGTAAAACACAATAAAGAAGAGTGGCAGGAGGGAGAAATGGTGGCAAGAATTCTAAGGAGAGGATTACAAGGTCACTTAAATGTCAAGCACAAACTTCTGGTTCTGTTATGCATAATCAACTCTGTATCATTGAATTCAGTTTGCCTTGGAACCTCATTCATGGACACAGACACTGCAGTGAACATTAATGGATCCCCTCAAAGCAACAAAATTTCAATATATAAATGAAAAGTAAGGCAAGAATCCAAATTTTATGCTTAAGAATAAAGGAAGCTTAATATGCTGAATCTCAGAGTTCTGTATATTGAACTCCTACACCAAAGGAAAAAAAAAAAGTTAAAAATAAGTCAATTCCTGTGAGAATACAGATGCTAGCATTTCTTTCAATACTACTCACTAGATATTATTGCTTTCCTAAGGTGACTTTCACTTCTCCAAATAACTTCATAGAGCTCCTTGTAAGTATCTGATATTCTCTTTAATTCATGAATTTGGGAAGTTATGTTACTCTTTTGTTTATGTCATCTGAAGAGAACTACACTTTCATTATATGAAATGCCCAAAATGTAGCTAAAGGTACTCAGGAGTCAATAGTTAGGTCATAATTTACTATCAGGATTCTGCTGACATTTACAGACCATTTAAACTTTGTTCTTCTGCTTTATAACGTCAGCATCAGCACAATCCTTGAAGTGCATCACTGCCTGCAGTGTGGCTGTAATGGAACTCATATGAATAACTACCAAAGAATTAGAATTTCTGTTTATGATTTATCTATGCACCAACTGTAAACATTCCAGTAAAAACCACTCCATTATAGAAGAGCTAAATTAAAATGAACATTGAGCTGAACCTTTGAAAAAGAAAACTTTCTGTGAACTATAAGGCTATAAAATTATATGAATCCTTCATAAATGAATCTTGTATTAAAGTGGTAACTTTTCTCCAGTGAGGACAAGGAATGTTTTTTTCCCATGACACTGTATAACTAAATTCCTTCCTTTCAACGATTACTAGAGAAAGAAATAATATTTTAGAATGTGTAGATCTGTTTAAATATTCAAATTGGAATTATTGTGCTCAAATAAAACACTGATGTTGTAATTATTTTTTTTTAATTGTCAAAAAGTGTCCATTTTGGACACAATTTGATAAACATCTGTTAGTGGAGGGTAGCCAATAAAAAGTACTGAGAATATCTATTGCCATAGAAAAAGATCTATGGAAATTTATATATATATATATATAGATATGGGTATATATAAAAATACATAAAATTTTATTTAACTATATATAGTTAAATATAAGTGTATAATATGTCCATGTGTATATGTACCAAATGTACAATTACACAGTTACACAGATTACTCCATTTTTTTTTCCTCTTGGTGCTGGATTACTGGATGTTCACTTTGTGAATTCTCTGACAGCAATCTGAGCTAGAGGTTATATTCTAAAGTGAGGGAAGAGAAGAGGAACAGGTTTGGAAGCAGAAGAGAAAGCAGGAATAGAGACAAAACAGAAGAATCAGAGTTGTTCATGGTCTTGAAATAGAGTTAGAAGAGGGGAACATTGAAAAGAAATATCAAGTTTTTAAAGAAATTCTGAATTATTGAGGCGATACAGTTGGTCTCACAGCCAGAATACTCTCTTGTTTAATTGTTGTGTATGAGTGGACTGGTATAAAAGAGATTGAGGTACCTTGTCATCAAAGTGGCACAGCAAGCTGATGTACAGTACATGGGTCATTAGCCAAATGGTACTTTTAGAAATCTTATCTGGGTTTATCACTTTGAATTGCACATGACAATATAACTTTGGGATTGCAATTGGTTTGCAAACAGTTGGCTTGAGGTAGAGCCCAAATATGTTCACATTTACCTATGAATAGAATATGGTATAGAAAGAGACCTAAGCTATTGCGCCAGAATATCCTCTAGATACTACATTTATTTGCTATATATTTGTTCTTTATTACCATATGATATCTTTTTTACTGCTCCTAATAAGTTACTTGAGATTAAAATCAATAATTTCTGGAAGGCAGGCAAGTAAGCTCATCCAACATAGATTTCAGAGACAATCAACCTCTAAAAGCCTAGGTGCAAAGTCAAAAATCAGATTATGCCTGTACCAGGCTTCCAGTTGGCTTTGGCTGATTTGGTTGTCTGGTGAAAACAGACATCTTGTATAAGAGTTCAAACAAGGAAACCCCTTTCTCTTCTAGGTCACATGCTCATATTTGTCCTTTTGTATCTTAATGCAGAACTTACAGGTTTCTTTTCGGTCTCTTTTTGTTAAATTGGAAGGAAAATAACTCTTTTTAGCCAAGAACTTTGATTCTGTTATATTTGAAGTGTGGCTCCCTCAATTTCCATACCTCTGTGAGGATGCCAAAGAAAGACATCAGCCCACTGCCATGAAAAGAGCACTTCACACTATTGTTTTCCTCTCAGTACTAGGTTCCTGTCCAGTCCTTCTTGCAGTTCCTTCTGTTTGGACCAGAAGACCTTCTCTTCATGCCTTGCTTTTTCATAGGGACTTTTTATTTTAGATCTTGTTAGTTGATTGATTGAACTCATTTGACCTGAAATCCAGCTCCAGATTCTCCCTCATTCCAGCTCTCAATATTAAGCAGAAAATCTTTTTCTTTTATGGTCCTGATCCTCCTCACTTCTAACCTCCATATGTATAATGTAGTATGCAATAGTCTTGTCTAATTATGACCTTGCTATGAAACACAGTTGAACCTTCTTCATGCATGAAAAATGCACTCAAAGGCATGTTTTGAGAGAAAAAAAATCTGGCCATCTTTACCAGTCATGAAATAACCTCTTGTGTTTCCTGATTATTATGAATCCAGATCCTATAATGCAGTATCAACACTTATGCTAGTTTTTTAACTTTTCTTATTAGTCAAATTTAAAAAAAAAATCCATAATAATGAAAATATCCATAATAACCTCCTTAGTGAGTTCATTTAAATGAAATCTTACAATGTAAGAAGTGTCACTAGCAAGTTGGAAGCTAAAGAAAACTTCCAGAAAGTTGAAAAAACATATAGGAACTTCCCACACATCATTCAGATGAATGAGTGTTTCAGAATATGGAGAAGAATTATGTCAAGGAGTTCCTATGCTCTCTAAGTTTTCATACAGGCTTGTTCCTCATCCCACCATTTCTAAACGGTGTATTAGGGCTTACAGTTTGATGATTTGGCATCTCAGTCTCTAATATGCTGATAGATTGAGTTCAGCTTTCTGAGTAACCTTGCAACTGCAGCAGTGTAATAGCTGTAACTATAATAAGGCCTCTTTTGCTGGGAGTACTGACAGTCATTCAGATTAGTCCAACTGACTGGTTAATATCATACTCTCATTATGTCTGCTGAAATTCTCTGAGCTGTGGATAATTGCTTCTGGTTCTGGAAAAGAATGAAAGTTTCTTTTACAACTTAACTCGTTTGGTGGTAGAGTCTGTATTCAATTTAAATTTTTATGGCTGTGTCTAACAAATACATCAAAGGACACAGAATAGTGATGCTGCTCTCTTAGCAATATTTTTAAAGGATTTGTTATGACTTCAATAGGAACATCTGTCAGTTAGTGTTATTTCCATTGTCCCAACAAAACTAGAGGGCTTGGAAAGCAGTATGAAAGAAAACAGTGGGTTTTGTCCACAAGCACAAAAGTAAAAACGTCTTTCACTTCTGCCAGATCTTCTCTCTGAGGAAAGCCTTAAGGGAATTCCACTTAACAACTTCAGCATTTTTTTTTTTTAACTTTGGAAGTTTTAGATATTTGCTGGTTATTTTTTGCCAAAACAACTGGTTGGGCAGAAACAGAGGGGGACTATAGGAAGGAAATCAGAATACATACCATGCCTTCCACAAATTACTGATTTTTTTTTTAATTTACTCACAAAAATGCAAAATAATTAACACGTACACACATTTATGTATGCACAATTAGTGCCTTGCCCTTACCTAAAAACTTACTCAGAGTAGCAGAAGCAACATAGCATGTATATAGGTAATAACAACACCACTTTCAGACACCAATTTAGAAACCAGTTTTGGCAGTGAGTATCCACACCTTCTGAATTTTAAAAATTGCAGGTTTTTTAACTGTGACATGACTCACTATTAATGTATGTTAATCATAGAATCACAGCAAGCAGGGCTGAAGTTGGAANTTTAATTGTCAAAAAGTGTCCATTTTGGACACAATTTGATAAACATCTGTTAGTGGAGGGTAGCCAATAAAAAGTACTGAGAATATCTATTGCCATAGAAAAAGATCTATGGAAATTTATATATATATATATATAGATATGGGTATATAT
>VXAC01006729.1:344361-439221 GCA_013399225.1 Rhipidura dahli
CCTTGCTATGAAACACAGTTGAACCTTCTTCATGCATGAAAAATGCACTCAAAGGCATGTTTTGAGAGAAAAAAAATCTGGCCATCTTTACCAGTCATGAAATAACCTCTTGTGTTTCCTGATTATTATGAATCCAGATCCTATAATGCAGTATCAACACTTATGCTAGTTTTTTAACTTTTCTTATTAGTCAAATTTAAAAAAAAAATCCATAATAATGAAAATATCCATAATAACCTCCTTAGTGAGTTCATTTAAATGAAATCTTACAATGTAAGAAGTGTCACTAGCAAGTTGGAAGCTAAAGAAAACTTCCAGAAAGTTGAAAAAACATATAGGAACTTCCCACACATCATTCAGATGAATGAGTGTTTCAGAATATGGAGAAGAATTATGTCAAGGAGTTCCTATGCTCTCTAAGTTTTCATACAGGCTTGTTCCTCATCCCACCATTTCTAAACGGTGTATTAGGGCTTACAGTTTGATGATTTGGCATCTCAGTCTCTAATATGCTGATAGATTGAGTTCAGCTTTCTGAGTAACCTTGCAACTGCAGCAGTGTAATAGCTGTAACTATAATAAGGCCTCTTTTGCTGGGAGTACTGACAGTCATTCAGATTAGTCCAACTGACTGGTTAATATCATACTCTCATTATGTCTGCTGAAATTCTCTGAGCTGTGGATAATTGCTTCTGGTTCTGGAAAAGAATGAAAGTTTCTTTTACAACTTAACTCGTTTGGTGGTAGAGTCTGTATTCAATTTAAATTTTTATGGCTGTGTCTAACAAATACATCAAAGGACACAGAATAGTGATGCTGCTCTCTTAGCAATATTTTTAAAGGATTTGTTATGACTTCAATAGGAACATCTGTCAGTTAGTGTTATTTCCATTGTCCCAACAAAACTAGAGGGCTTGGAAAGCAGTATGAAAGAAAACAGTGGGTTTTGTCCACAAGCACAAAAGTAAAAACGTCTTTCACTTCTGCCAGATCTTCTCTCTGAGGAAAGCCTTAAGGGAATTCCACTTAACAACTTCAGCATTTTTTTTTTTTAACTTTGGAAGTTTTAGATATTTGCTGGTTATTTTTTGCCAAAACAACTGGTTGGGCAGAAACAGAGGGGGACTATAGGAAGGAAATCAGAATACATACCATGCCTTCCACAAATTACTGATTTTTTTTTTAATTTACTCACAAAAATGCAAAATAATTAACACGTACACACATTTATGTATGCACAATTAGTGCCTTGCCCTTACCTAAAAACTTACTCAGAGTAGCAGAAGCAACATAGCATGTATATAGGTAATAACAACACCACTTTCAGACACCAATTTAGAAACCAGTTTTGGCAGTGAGTATCCACACCTTCTGAATTTTAAAAATTGCAGGTTTTTTAACTGTGACATGACTCACTATTAATGTATGTTAATCATAGAATCACAGCAAGCAGGGCTGAAGTTGGAAGAGAGCTGTGGAGGACGTTTGGTACAATCCCCATGCTCAAACAGAGTCATCTGTGGCAGATTATCACACACCCAAAAGTTAATATAAATTCATTTTAACACTAACTCACAGAACAACAAAAATCTAAAGCTGAAACCAGTTTATACCTCTATGGTTATGTCCTAGTTGCACTTGGTAGCCATGATTGTGGTAGAGCTGGATTTTCTCAAGGCAAACAGTGTGAGTAAGGTAGAGCCATGCCACAGGCCTTTGCCCTGTCTGCTGTAAGTTGTGTGCCTAGCCCTCCTTCAGAGAAGAATATTCACCCTCTTCAGTTTTCTCTGATAGAGTTATAAAAATGTATAGGTACTTCAGCTAAGGAAGATAAGGTCCAGTCCTCTGTACCAGTAACCATCTTGGTTCTTCAACAGGACCACAAAACTTTCTTGTTCCATTATTTATGAGATTGGCACTGCCTCTGGAGCCTTGTCATCCTTCCTGCAAGTGAACTATGATTTGCAGTCTATAAACTGCAGTGTTGGCTGATCAAAACAGTAATGTGAGAAGTGATTGATTAATCACTAATTATATATTTTGTCTTGCAAATCGAAGACACGAGAGGCATTGACAGAGTCTACATACACATCATTTGAGCGGAACTCCGTGTGAGCCGAAAGGTTGCCCATATGATTCTATGATACCCTTAAAAAACATTTTTCACAGGAGTCTGTGATTATGTGCACAGTAAGATCTGCTACAGTGGTATAGTGCAGGCTTCTAGGATTAGTATGTCACTTCTTGGAGGCTGAGACTGGCTGCAAAAAGAAAAATTTTTCAGACTTGGCCCACACCACTGCTGACAAGTACAGTGCAGTCTGCATTGCAATATGTGCCATCACACATGGCTGTTTTATTTTCCTGACCAGATGACACAGACTGTCACTGGCTCCTTGGTTTGGCTCTAAGTTCTTGGAGGGTCTCCATATGAAAACAGTTGAAAGGCTTAAGCCCAAGATGGCAAGCTCCCAAGGCTCATTAAGATATCCACACACAGAACCATGCACTTTATTGTGATTCTCAGGCTAGGAACAAGATCAGAAAGCACCTTCTTCTAGACTGAATCTAGACACTGGCTTATATTTCCCTCTGTAATTAAATTGAACGCAGGCAGTATGCTCACTTCTTATAAGGAGGGGCAACCCATGAGACAGTGCATGTGTGTGTGGTTATGATGGCCCACCACAGCAAGTGCATAGGGCATGTGGCCTGTGGGCCTGCAATATGCAGAGTGTTGCCCATTCATAGTCTCCTCAAGCAACTTTACCATTTCTTATGGAAAGTATTTTATCCTCTCTGTTTCCATCTCCCATGAGCAGGTTCTGTCTCAGTCTACAAATGACTGTGCAAATAGACTTCACTCTCTCTCCCCTACAGTGGACTGCTCCTGTGGATGTATCCAGGCAAGCCAACATCACACAGAGAAAGTGCTTATTAATTTCTAACACTACAGCTTGCATAGAAAATTGGTGTACCCTAATGTGGCTTTTCAAAAAGGGCATTTCTACTCAGATTTAAAAAAAATCCCATTTTTTATAAGTATTTCTTTTTCAGAAAAGAATAAAATGGTTGGCAAATAAATTAAGAAAGAAAAAAAAGCCACCAAGGGGACAATTTTTTGGCTCTTTAAATACTAAACCTCCAATATAGAAGCATAGTCAGACAGGTGAACCATTCTAGTATCTGTATAAAAAGCTTTAAGGTAACTCCTAAGTAGGATTTAAGCTAAGCCACATGACTTTTGTTGTTGTTCCAACACATGTGACTTGACCTTATTTTTCTCTGTTTTTAAAAAAAATATTAATGGATACTTAATGTCTACTTATCAACTATCCCTGAACAACAAAGCAATTTTGCAGCTCAGATGCCGGAAATAGGATGGACAGAACACGAATTAAACGTGTATTCTGCTTTTTGTCTTTCAGAACCAGTGTGAAGAAGGCAGGATTAAAATGATGATCAAGCCCATGTAGTTTTGAAAATCCTGGCTGAGAAATACATGTAAGTCTTAAGATGCACCTCTAATTTATCTTCATATTATCTCTTACTTTCTCCTTTCACAATAGGGTTGTACTTCACTTGCTAAATATTCATAAGAAAATTCATTCATTGGCAGGGTATCAGGGTAGCAGTATAACTAATAGCTACTAATGCATTAATAAGGGCAGGCAGGACCCTCAGGATGACCTGTGACCTTGCACACATCTAGTTTTAATGGGTCATTATACCGGCCTGATTTAAACATAGTGTTACAGGAGATTTGGGCAGTTGTTCAAAATTTGTTAACATATTCATGAAAAGTAATGAATTAATTATTAGCCCATTGAAACAACAAAAAGGAAAGGTTAGTCTATTCCCACATGATGCCTCAATCCTTTTGATGTTGTATAGAATATAGTTGCCAGTTTGTAATTGGAAACCAATTTAACAGTTAAGGGACTATAAGGCTTTTCTACTCAAGTCCAAATTTATTTTAAAAACTTTAATTTCTCTTATGTGCTCTGAGGTCGGCTACTAATAATGAAGGATTTTTGATGTTGTAGGATTTTCTGGTAATCAACAGACTCTCATAAAGATACATGATAAGAAGTCTCTCCATGGCAAGCTGCAGAGAATACAGATTCACAAAACATCTCTCAGAGCCCCAGCACAATCAGATAAATTCACTGACAGTTGTGACACTCAACCTGTATTCACGTGTCTGATTGACCATAAAGATCAGTCTCAACGCTTAATGTGTAGTTTATGGTGACTTTACTTTCTCTTAGTAAGAAGGGAAAAGAAGGTGAGGACACTGCTGTTTTCAAATTATGAACAGTTACATAAAAGCTGTTCCCAACATTTTATCATATAACTTTCGCATGTTAAGTATGTAAATATTTAAATAAACTCCTTTTGTAGAAACTATGCCACAGTCAAACTGCCTTGCAGTGGGAGATTTCTATAAATAAATACAATTAAGTAAAAAGCCATGAACAATAAAGCATTAATGAATATAAAATAAAGATGACCTATATAACAAGCTGTTTACTTTACTCCTGTTTCAGAAAGGCTCATGTTCTTTGTGTCATCCCAGTCAGCAGAATGGGAAGGATACTAAAGGAATTAAGGATATTTTTACTGCTGTCAGACTAATAGGCTTTTTTGTCTAGAATGTATAATGAAATGTGACACAATCCCCATGGAATGCTTCTAAAATTAGGAAAATATTAAAAACAAGTTTCACGAAAATATTCACAATGTTTGTTTTACAGTCACAAAACTCTGTCTCTTCAAAAAACTCTCAGGAGTTTTTTTCTTCAGAATTGATGGATAAATGAATGGGGCTGTACAAAGACTGCAGAGGAGTGAAAAAAGGTCAGAAACAACCAAAGCAATTTTCCAACTAAAGTCTTGTGAGATTTATATCTTTTTTAGAATGATTATGGTGCATGGCAAAAGAGAAGATATCTGGTTTCTGGATGCATTTATTTCTGTTTGTTAAATCCAGGTTTCACAGAGAATACTTCTAACAGTTGAAACTACATAGTCAGCAAAGTTTTCAAAAAAGGTGGGAGGGAGAAGGGAAGGAGGAGGAGGTACAGTTTAAATTTCACCTAGAGGGAAAGACAAATTAATCTGGATGATTTATAACATATGAAGACATCTCCTCTAAGTTATAAGATTTCTTCTGTCAGAGACAGATTTTGATGTCCCATGTGGTGACAGCTAACCTTAGGGTCCTAGAGCAGGAGACAAAACAGTGAACAGTACATGCCCAACATGCAAACTGAACCAAGTACAAGAGCTGACATTTGTGGTGCTACACGTCCTGCCTGGAGAGAGCAGACTCTTCTCACTCACTGTCTGGTAGACACTCAGCCACTATGAAACCACGAATGCAAGATTTAAAAGATTGCAATGAGGTCTGGAAAAATGCAGAATAATAATCTGGAGGTAAGAAAGTTTCTGATCATGAGAGCACATTCAAAGAGAAGCACCTGGTCCCAGCACTTCCTTTCCCTCATTCACTCAGGCTGTCTAACCAGGCTCTCCAAAGTCCTGTCTCACCAGTCCCTAGACTCACATATTCTTTTGCCTTTGTGGTGGCCTGACAGGAAGAGGCCATGGAAGGAAATTTGTCTCTCCACTGTGATTTCCACTCTCAGACACCATAAGCAGTGTGTAGTCTGCAGTTCAGGGGATTAGGAGCTGACAGGGTGGGGGATGGAAGAACCAGATATATTAATCTCTGCACACTACACTGAAGTGAAAGCAAGGACTTTGTGTGTCATCAACAAATGGGCTGATACTAGCTGATATATATGTATATATATATATGCCATATGGGCATTTCCACCCACCACACAGAGATTGTCAGCTAGTTGCCCCCGAGTCCACATCTCAGGCAGCTAAACTTCTCATGATACCTGGGTTGATGTTTTCATCCTGTACATGGAGGCCCCTGGAATGTGCCACAAGCACCAGATTTGTCCTGATGACTAAACTGATTTACTGCAGACATAGAAATTTTCTGTTCTGTAAGCCTGAAAATAACTTGCTAACTTTCCAGAACTCCTGAAAAATTCATATTGTGCCTCAGTTCCTCTTTATTTTTTTTTCTTTTTTAGTATTCATGTCTCACAACCAAGGCAGAGCTTTTTCATTCTAGAAAAAACTAATTATCTAAATAGGATGGAATTGGATTTTCTTCCCTAGATTGTCACATCTTATCTTGACATTTAGTTCAGAAATATGTCATAACAGCTAAAATAGAACATCGAGGTGAGAATATGTGAACTCTTTCAAAGTTCCTCAGATCTCCAATTATAACTGAATTGTTGACTTGGGTAGCTCTGTTAATGTGTGTGCCTCCACTTTCCTTTACTGTAGATATAAGCTTATCTGTATTGTGAAACTGCTGTGTGTGAAGACTTCCAATGCTGGATTATAAATTGCTTTCTGAGAACCTCATAAAAAAGGTGAAACTTACAGCCAGTGCCAGAAATTATTATTATCATTAATAACAATGAGATGTGCTACGCTGTTAAAGCAGTCATTTTTTTCCCCCTGGTTGGATTAAGAAACCTTTCTGTAATCTTTGTGTAATCAGAGATATGGAAAGCATTTTGGGATTCTTCAGATGAAAGGGACAAATAAAAAATGTGACACGGTTCATCACAGTGTTAATCATGGCATTAAATATTCAGTAACCAAGCATTTATAATTGAGTGGAGTAAAAAAATTACTTTATGCTACATTCCAAGCTCAGGTTTGCTGCATGTTGTGAACAGGGCAGAACAAGCTGAGCAGGCAAAGCCAGGTAGTCTAAAGAGCTCTGATTTTCTCTTTATTGATTGCTGTCCCTGACTAAATGTCATCAGCTGCTCGGTGATTTACAACAGACTGGTAATAAAACAGAGGGATATGAGTAGCAAGCATTTTTTTTCTCCCTGCTCAACCCTACAGTTCATTCCTTGGTTAAGGCAACACCATGGTGACAATCAGCATGCAGCAGAATGTAGTGAAAGTGAAGAACAGTAGGCAGATTATGCTGACAGAAAGACGCCTTCCTTCATTGCACTGTAAGTGATAGTCTGTCAAACAAACACGAGCCAGTGCCTTTGAGCTCTGTCTAACAACACAAACAATCCAGTCCAAAAGCCTGAAAAGTTCTGATGTTCAACTGAGGGAAAGTTGCAATGAATTGTAATGAGAGATGGTATCTTGCTCCAGCTCTG
Organism: Rhipidura dahli; assembly: GCA_013399225.1. NCBI lineage: Eukaryota > Metazoa > Chordata > Aves > Passeriformes > Rhipiduridae > Rhipidura > Rhipidura dahli. Next base: position 351,585 of record VXAC01006729.1, read on the forward strand.
CCGAAGACAAGAGACATATCTATTCCATAAAGTTATTCAATAAGGTGTAAATTCCAATGGCCAGTACATGACATTATTGAAACAAAAGGTCACAGTTGTTATTCTTATTTGTTTATTTATTTGTTGTAGAGGATGGAAATTTAATAGGGTTTTTGAAAAACCCTAAAATCTTCCGCAGTGCTAAAAACATTCAAAATGCACTTTCTATTAATTTTCTTCATCAAATCAGTAAATTTATTAAAGATCTTAGTAACAATATAGGTATGCAAAATGTGCATACATATAATTGAAATCTAAAAAGGCATTCAGGAAGAAAAGTTTTTATTTACAGAAGACTAACCTTCAAAAAGTGTATAAAACAGACCAAACAGACGATGATGGTGTGTGTCCAGCACGGTTAGAATTCTGCAAGAGTAAAATACACTTTTTAACTATGTCATGCAGTCAATAAATCATAAAAGAAAGAAAATTAAAAACTCATTGGTGATACACACAGTAACACACATTAGTGATGTGAAAATGTGAAACTACAGGAACAAGCAGCCTAGTGCCTAGACCTATCGAACCATTTAAGTAATTTGAAGACTGAGAATCTCTTTTAATATATCTTATTGAAGACACTGCTATGATATTTCCACTATTGATCACAAATCTGTGAAGTTTAAGTGCCAGTACTTTGGGAATGTAATACATTTTACCCAAAGTATTCTTGTATTTTAGTAAGAAATAATAGAATCGAAATACCAAAAAGAAGGGCTTATTCAAATATGGGAGTTTTGTATTATCTTTTTTGATTGTTTTCCTTGTTTTATTTTTTCTTTTTTTTTTTTTAAAAATCTATATTAACAAACTGAAAATATTTATTTCTTGTAAAACCAAATAAATCAAAATTTCTTACTCCCAATGATTTCTTTCTTTCTACCTGAAAGTCAAGGCAAAGTGAGGCAAGGAGAAAAGAAATGTATAAATAAAAGTGTTTCAAAGTTTTTTCAGATGCAGGCATAGTCTTGAATTCATCACATTTTGAGCTCAGTCTAAGAGTCCTGATATTTTCTAGGTGAGAAATTACATTTTTTGCATTTAGCAGTAGGATTCATTGTTACAAACTCAAACAAAAAGACAACCTTTCAAAACAATAGTTCAAAGTGATGATGTATTCGTTACACCCCCAAAATTTTATTGAGAAAAAAATCCAAAACAGATTCGTAAACTCAGCTTTTTAACAGATCTTGCAACAAATGCTAGTGGAGTTCAATGTGCATTGGAAGACTTCACTCACTAAAAATCCAATTCATTTACATTCTTATGATTAAGTTTGAACTGCTTTTTGCTTGGTAAGAAGAGCATTCTTATTTGTGGACAGCCTAAGACAGATGACATCCTTACCTACTCAAAGCTGTGTTTTCAATTGCTATTGTAAATGCTGCTATAGGTGTACATCAGCAGGCTACATTTTGCAAACAGATGCAAGAGAGAACTTCCTGCACACCAGCACAGTTGAAACAGAGACAGCTCTAAGCTGGACTCTGCATAGCTGTGGCCGGTGTAATACTGATATTGCACTGTTAAAGTCTTTCTGAAAAATGAAGTTTATTAGCTTTGCCTAATTTTCTTGCTTATCACACTTTTAAAATTTACTCCTACAAGTTAGTTCACTGTAGATGGTGAAAATCCTAAATCAGAGGAAGTCCTTTGTGGGTTCCTCTATTTGGAATTCAGCTTTATTACCTCTGTTAAAAATAGGATTTTGTTTTTCTTTTCAATTCTGCCAGATGACATGATTTCACACTGATTGTTAAAGGTGTAACTCTAAATTTACATCTATGGCAATATATTAAAGAGTTAAGGGACCATTCTCTGTCACAGCAGACACCTGGCACAGCACAGTTTGTCCACATAAAGTTAAACTTCCTTGGTTCTAAACCACTGCTGGGCCATTTTGTTCACCAGAACTGGTCCTTGGCCCATGCCAACACCTCTGTCCTGCCTGGTGTCACTGCAAGAGACCAGACTACAGAATTGACACTGTATATGACAAGACACTAATGCTTACACATGTCCTGTACTCAGGCCTCCCAACTAGCAAACAGTGCTCTGTAAAAGTGTTGCCTTTGTCTAAGTTCAGAATTCCTACATGCAACTCTGTTAAAGCAGACAGAGACATGTCAGCTGCAGAATTCCTACTGATAAGTTTTCTCTCTATCAAATTCTGCAGCCACTGTCTGCAGATTTCATTGTTATTGTCACAATGCTTATGTGATTGCAAAGGAAACAGAAGGAAACAAAGTAATCAGTGTCTCTATCAAAATAATGACCACTCATTTGGTGTTCTAAAGGGACTGTGTTATAAATACATGGAAATGAGAACCAATCTATTATGTTAACAGTTTTTATAATATTTATATACTATTGTTCTTGTTTTCCCAAAGAATAATCTTTTATTTGTCCATGCTAGATCCCCATCTGCTCTAATCTTCACTAGTGTGCAGTGAAAAATAATCATACATATTGCTTACTGAATGCAAGGTTTCACTTTAATCCTATTTGGTTTGTGAATACTTAGTATTCACTTTTTAATTGAAAATGGTAAAGTGATAAAACTTATAAAATTATGCCTATAAATGCCAATGGAAACTAGTTCAAAGTAACTTATATTACTTTTGCCAAAGCTTGAGGTTCTCAAACAGTTTGGAAATCATGATTAGTTTTAAAAGACCCATGACTAACTATAGGTTTGATTGCTAAGTCACTGTCCCTTTATCTATGCATTCCAAATTCCATAGGATTTGACAAGGAATGTATGAAAGCCAAAGTATATTAATTGCAAACCTTATTGAAAAACCCTTAAAAAATAGCCACCCCATTATGTAGAATATTTTTTCATAAAATCTCAATATCCTTAACATATTTTTTCTCAGAAATATCATGAGCAACCAGCTACAAAGACTATTATATTCCTCACAGAGAATCGTTTGAAATACATCTTTATCTAAAACGAGAAAATGATATTAACACATTCTTTGCTGCATGGATACTAACATCCAAGAAATGAAAATACAATGTGTTTTTTAACAGACAGTAGAACATCTGAGATCCACAAGTAGTAAGAAAAATAGGGAGAGAGGAAATGAGCTGAAAGCTTTTGTCTGTGAGTGATCAAAACCAAATGTTATTTTCCATACTAATAAGGAAGTCTGCATTAATCAATACTCTAGTCCAATTATTTTTCACTCTCATCTCCTGTCTGCTTCAAACATTTTTAATAACTGAACATCTTTTTTTTAATGATGCAAGTATGGGAAGTAATAGCTGAATTTGATTTACCAGACTTTCAGCTAAGGACAGACAGCAAAAAGAAATAGAAAACCCAGCAAAAGGGCATTCAGAATTGCATTATTTCACTGTTCCCTCCAGCAGAGATTGAAAGCAAGCTACCCACTGTCAAACAACTATGATTTTTGCTCTCTCTCACACTTCACTTTTTACTAAAGAAATCTTCCAGCTCCCTTGATTTTGTCATTAGAATGAGTAAAAATATATAATTAGATACTGATTTGGGAAATTAACCCACCTTACAGAGCATCTACTATTAGCTAAACATCACAATATTTTCAGTAACACTGAATTTTTGAAATACACAATTTGTTCTCTGCATTAGGAATGCAAAGAGACATGCAATATTAGTGCTTTTATTTTCCTGTTTTTTTCTCTATATTTACTAAAATATATACTGTTTTTCTCATTTAGATTAATGCTTGCAGTGTCCTACATTGAAATCTACAATGAAGTTGTAACCCTCAGTCATGTTAGGTCTGCAAATTAACCAAGACAAGTGTATTATTCTTATATAGATTTGAAGCTTCCTGAAAAAAGTTATGCCTGTGATTAAGTCCCCAGGAACTCGTGTGGCCCCTCTTGTTGCAGGGATTAGGCAGGAACTGGAGAGATGCTCAGGCTGTGACTTCACAGTGCAGCAATTTCCCTCTACCTGATTACAATTCCCATATATATTTACCCATAAAACATAAGAACAACTGATTTTTTGGTCAAGAGATTTAAGAAGCAGTATAGTACTTGTATGCACACTTCAGACATTCAACAGAAGTGTAATAAAAACATTATAATTTTCTGTTTTCAGTGTCAGTTGAAAGCTGTCTTGGCCACATACAATTATTTTACAGCCAGCATATTTTTAAATGCATTACCACATTGCTATATATAAAACTGCATTATATACATGTTATTTTGTGGGCTGACATAACAGACAACCTGCAGATAAAGCAAGTCTGACAAATTGGCAGAACCTGGATATATAAGGGAAGACTGACATGTAGAATATTCTTAAAATAAGCAAGAATGGGCTAGATTTGAAAATAACCTTGGGAATACAGGACATATTATCATATCAGACAGACCTCATTCTGTCCAAGCTAGCAATTGTATCATAGGGTTTTTGGGTTGTTTTTTGGGGTTTTTTTGGTTTTTTTTGGTCATATTGGGAGTGAATTGGAGAAATAAGAGGCTGATATTTTGTTTAAAGCTAGTATATAACATATATAAATAAAGAATGGTAGGGGTAACATGGAAATCAGGATGGCTTGGAGATACATGAGCCAGTGTTTCAGGCAGAGGCAATAAAATCTTTAGGACAGCTGATACAGTGTGAGAAACTGAGAATGGGGAAACTGAGCCACAGGTGGACAAGGTTCTTTTGAAAGATTTTAGAAAATATGACATAAAAATGCCATGAAAACAGTTTCAGATTATATATTTCCACTCTCCAAATGTCTTTGACAGTCAAGAAAAAAGCAAATTATTCCAGTGACTCGGATATTCACATGTAAATACCTACTGCAGTCAATAGGATTTGACATTTAGCAGACCCAGACTTACCAGATAAGAAACACTGACTGACACTCTTGTACCCAAACAATGGTTTAGAATTAATACCTTCTTTAACAGTGTGTATGACAGAACATCAGAACATTTACAACATTTACAACATGGGGACTAATCTTTCAAAGACCATTCACAAAACCTTTTCCCCCTTCTTTCCAGTTTTCCACATGATTCTGCACTATGAATCACTAGACTCAAATCTGTGCTCCTCACAGTCCTTGGAGAAACAGTCTCAAGCTCTCTGGGAAAATCTTTTGTACACTAGCTATCCCATGACATTTTTATATGAAGTCACCTTTATCTGTAAGTAAGGTTAAAAGCACTTGCTTATGTGAAAGTCCTTTACAGATGAAAAGACAAGTGTTTTCTAAAAATGTTAATTACTTATTTTGTTCCACCCAGTAAGCACTGTGTGGAAAAAAATTTATGACTATGTCCCAGAAGGATTCCCTCCCTTTCATAAGCATCTTCATGAAAGCAACATTAGTTCTTATACTCATTGGTACCAGGAACAACTTTTTAGCTGGTAGGAAGTAATTGATAAAAGGACCATTAAAAGCATGCTTTGTCACATTGCTTCTTTACAGGAATTAGGGCACTTCCTTACAGGAAAGAGATTATAATGAACATGTGATTAATTTCCATGAAGTTTACAAACTTTTTTTTGTGCTTCCAACATGAAGGTATTAAAAAAAATGTAGGTAGGAACACATGCTACTTGCCATCTAAATAGCAGAATGAAGTTCCTACAGTGGTTCTCTCCCATATTTGAAATACTCTGCATTGCATATCTGCCACCATCTTATAATGAATTATTTATAATTGAAAGCAAAATTTCTGCTGGTTTTTCCTATGTCCTCTGAAATTAAAGGCGAGGCTTCTGCTTACTGCAGAGGGTCTGGACATTGACAGGATATAACTATGTGCAGAGGGTTCCTTTCATCTAAATGCTATTACTTAGAAGATCTGCCAGCATGACAACAAGTATTTATAATTGTTTTATTTCTTGTTTCCTTTCTTCACATATTGTGTCTTCAGCCAACTTTTAATTTTTTTCAAAGACTCCAACCAGGTAGACATGTCATTAACCTCAAATATGGAACTTTGTCAGAAACACTTTCTAAAGGAAAGATAGCTTTGTCATTTCATTAGAAAATTTACATTAGAGTTCAGAAACAGTTCTATCTGAATCCTCTTTTAATCATCAAGCTCATAATGTCTCCTGTCATAACCTGGGATTTCTGGGTTGATGTTAAAATAATTTCCTTTGCAGGAAATCCTGATACCTGAAGCTCTTGTCATAACATTAATTTAGATACTGAACTCCGGATGAATGTATAGGAGAAGAATTTTCTTTCCAAAAGAGTGTATGTGTTTTTCTTTTTTCCTAGAAGGATATTCAGAATACATTTACATATTTCTGATGAAATATATTGTACTTTGTAGCTTATCCTCTAAAGGCTTTAAATAACTTCTCCTGCTTAATTTTTTTATGTATATATTTATTTCAGCTCCTTTTGATTGGTATCTAAAGCTCCCAGGGCAATAAGGTCATTCAAATAATGAAATGTCTCTCTGTCTTTTTGTTTCCATGGTCCTGCCCTTTCTCTTAATGGTCCACTTCTTTCCTAGAAGGATTATTTCTCTGGGGGTTATGTCTCTGTTCAAAGTGTCTCAGGAACCCTTCAGTGTTAGGCATGACAACTGGATTTAACCATACAGATCTGTTCTCTACATTTGATTAACTCAGATACTCTATAAAGATGCCTTTATACTCACAGTTTTTATGAGACCAGAACTGCTGTGAAAATGGAGAAGTAGTATAGATGGGGCTGAGTCCAAATAGCAATAAAGCCTTTTGAATGCTGATCCTGGTGCACCCGTGCTCCAAGACTGCTGTATGTAAACCAGCTTCTCCCTCCAGGCTTTGTACCTACAGTTTTCGTGACACTTTGCATGAGGTAACAAGCTCACCTCACCTGTGCCTACAAAACAGCACACAAATGCACTGTTAGAAGCTGAAGGATAGAGACACCTCCCTCCCGGGACAGTGTAAGTGTTGCTCAGCTCCCTGGTGTTGAGCAAGCAATTCGGAGTGCCATCCTGGGGTCAGGGATGTGCCCAGCCAGAGAGACAGGCTACTGTCAGTGTTGGTGATGGCTGTGAAGCTTGCTGACCCCATTCCAGGTTGAATTCCTCCTACATTTTCACACTGCACAAGGAAGGCCGAAGCACCTCACATCACAGCACAGAACAGCATTGCAAAGGTGTCGTGGCTGAACGTAGAATAGAAAGGAAGGCTGCTGCACTACCAAAGTGCCACGCCCAAGATAAGAAGCCCAGCAAATGGGGAGTTTAGTTTCAAAATCCATGCATTTATTACTAGAAAGAACTTCTGTGGCTGCCTTCTAGTTTGGAAAAAAAATATTTTTCCCTTCCTAAAAACCCCCACAAAACACATTAATTTTTTAAACAAAAGAAATATATCCCAAAACTGAAATATTTCCTATTTGGACTCATTGTTCTAGTGCTTCATTGGAAGAGTCATTCAGATCTCTGGCACTCTCTTTTTCTTTGTATGAGAATTTCCATCTGTACTTCCTTGTTACAGCATAGTTATTGCCTGCTACTACTCAATATCTTTCCTCCTACCTGATGGCAATGGTGGTGGTGCTATAACACACAGAAATGTTAATAAAAGAATTGTATTTACTTCCTGATTCCATCCTAGTGTTTAGATTAGCATTACACATAGTGACAACTGAACATTTGACAAGGAATTCATATGCTGGGGAATTGTTTCCCCATAATGTTATTTCTTTGTATCATTTTTAAGACTACAAATATTAATATATAGAAAATTCTTGAAAAATTTTAAACTATATATGTAAGGATTTTTACAGTTCAAATATTAACAAACCATTAAATGAAGACAGACAAAGGCAGTTAATCATCACTTAAACATAGTCTTCAAAAACTGCAATTCTTAATTTTTGCAATTGTAATTTTATTTGTTAACCCAGACAGGATAAAGAGAAGACCTCACAAATCAACAAAAAATTAAAATGGAACAATAAACGAAAACTGTAAAGGTCACTCTCTTCTTTCTGTTTCTTGGCATTTCCCCCAATAAATCTCTTTCTTAGAATTGAGAAATGTGTTTAGAGGTAAAGCAAACACATTCTATGAAATGTAGATAAAGGCCAGTGTGAGTGTGTGTGTCTGTGTGTGTATGTGTGTGTATTAAATGAAGAACAACAGAAGGTTAGAGATTATCCTCAAACCAGATTAGAACATTTTGTTTGCGGCAAATTAAATGAAACTAATAAATATGTAAATCACACTATTATTATGTAAATTGCACAGCTTCAATATTCTGTTTGATGAAAAAATGCAGTTGTCGAAGTATCATGAATTTTAAGAAATAATTTCTTAACAGACGATGAAGTGTTGGGAAAATTGTATTTCTCTGTCACATTCCATCCTACAACCACCTTACTAACAGATGCAATCACAACCTAAATGCTGTTACAAGAAATTAGTGAAAGATCTGTAAAAGACAGTTATATTTTCTTTAGCTCCATTCATTATGGAAAATGTCCGATGAAATGAATCTGTGCTAACAGGCAAAGTTTGTCATTTTCTTTCTAGGAAATTCTTACTCAACCAAATCCTGCTCTCTCTCACACACATACTCAGAGGTAAATAAACATGGTCTCTTTTTCATATTTTTTTACCTAACCATATTGTCTCTTCAAACTTTTCATAGCAAAATTAGCAAGTATTTGTAACCCTGTTGAGAGGATTTCATCATCATCACTAAATTTACCTATGGAAGAATTTATTAATTCTGACTTGTGCTGAGGTAATGAAGGACAGTCTTCATTCATTGCAAGAAATGCTACAAACAATATTTATGTAGAGTTGCACTATCAGTGTTATTTAAGATGAGAGCTAAACACTCGCTCTTTGGATGTGACAGCCCATCCACATTAAATTGTTACACAGGTGAAACTGGCCTTTCTGCTTTTCAGTGATGTTTCAGGCAAATCCTATTAGCAAATTTATGTTACTAATCTCTTTGGGAGATCAACAGATCAATGCTTACTGGCCTTTTGATGACAGTTACCATGTTAATTAGTAACATGAAACAGGTACACAAAGGGAATGTTGTTGTTTTATACCCAAAAAGCAATACTTAGAAGAGTGCTGACTGGAAATCAAATGCTACATGTGCAAATTCTCTGGTTCTACAGGAACAAGCCAAAGATTGCATCCCATCAAAATTCTCTGTTTTTAAAAAGAAGTGCTTGTCTTTCTCCTATTTCATTAGTGGATAGTGTGTACAGAAATACTGCAAGATGTTATAATCTTAAAAACTCAAATAGAATATCTCTCAGTCCAAAAGCCCCTCTGAGATCTTTTCTGTAATTTCTATGGTAAAGTGTCACAACAGGAAAATTAAAAAAAAAAAAAGAAAAAAAAAAGAAGAGGGTAAAGAAGGCATTGAATATTACATTCTGTGTATTAGAAGTCTCTGCAGAATGTGCTGATATGCCACCTTTCTTAGCACAATCTCACCTTCCTCACACTGATGGGCTCACACTGAAGAAGCTGATGGTGCAGTTGATGGCCGCTGCCAACAAGTTTTGTTGGAGAAAAAAATGAGGAGGGTTGCAGCAGTAAAAAGCCATTCACACTTCTCTTTCTCTAGTCTGTACACTACATGAAATTTGCCTCAATTCTGCAGCCTATAATGGTGTGGGGAAATCACAGATGTTGAGCCCTAAGACTGCACCTTTTCCTGACTGCCCTTACATCAGTAGTGGCAAGTATATGGCTCTAAAAGGACAAATACTTCTAAAACCAGGAACCCATACCATAGTGCTTCTTATTTTTAATTTAGTTAATATCCAAAATAATGCACAAACACTATGCTGTGTTTCTTACTACTTAATCTTAAATCAGGTGCACAACAGGAAATTTGGATTGGGTTCTGAATTATTTCATTCACCTTGTCCCTATGCGGACAGGAAAAATAACTTATTCTCCACCACAGTGGAGGATATATAAACTGTATCGGTAGATAACTTGGTTTAAAAATGCTTTCAACAGAGGGACTGGAATGTCTTATGAAATTTTTTTTGCCCAGATTACTGAAGTTTCATTTGCAAGGAAAACCAATGACATTTCAGTGAGGATGATAATTAACAGTGTGATTTTACTGTGTAAAGTCCTACTTATCAAACTGCCTGCAGGGCTTTTGTTTTAGAATTTCAGATCACCAAGGACATTATGAGCTTTGGATGGTGGACAAATGTGGTTATCCAAGGTGGATTTGCATTTGCATAATTATGCAACAAAAGCAAAAAAAAAAAAAAAGCGCAAAAGGGATTTGAAATTTAAAATTGATTAGCCACGTTTTAAATTACCTAGTCTGAATAATACAAGTATTGATTGTTCACCACTCTCTTCTGAGACATAAGATAGAGATATTTTTAGCAAGTGGATGAAGACTGCTATCAGTAGCTTTGAAAGAAAATCAGGCATTCGTTTTCCAGAAGCAAATAACCCTGAGTAAAATATGTTTGCCCACATGTTATTTATATAAAGGTTCTGACACTTTCTAGAAAGAATAATGAACACTAAGATCTAGAGAAACACTGTTGCCACTAACACTTTTAAGTAGCAGATGAGGCCCAAGAGTCATTTGAGTTTTTAGGGAGAAACTCAGGATGGATCAAGGCAATCAGAGAGGTAAGTGTGTAATCAGTATATGATTGAGCATATTGTGGGAAAGATAATCAGCAATTTCTGTCTCTCAGGAAAACTGTTGACCTGCACAGCAGGTATTGGATTTTACTCAAGAAGCAGAAAGGCAAACAGTTAAAAGTAATGACTACTTAGAGATGGAATAGGGGGATAATCACAAACCAATTATTCTAAAAGAATCATAACTCTGGATGAGCAAATTATGGACCATAAAATAAGAGTTAAAAAGTCAACCTGAATATAAAATATATAAAGGGAAATTATGGAAAAAATGTGTCAATTAGTCTTTCATTCCTGTGTAGAAACGGAAGGCAATAGACTGAGCAAATGTATGTGATATATAAATAATGAGGAAACCAAGGGATAATGTCAGACTTCAACATAAAATATTCAGCCAAAACTTCTCATTTAAGTTTAAAATACCTAAAGGATGTAGGGATGATTTCAGTTCTCCACGTCCATTTACTCCATATCTTCTTGGGTCACCATAAGTAAGACTTTCAAAGGCTTCTTGAGACACTAAACAGCATTGCCCTGCAATGAAATGTAAATCTCTGTTAATTTAATTCTGGAAATGAAAAAGTTTTCCAAGTGATTTGGGAAACTACTTTCATTCTGTCATTTTCTTAACTCTCTGTCTGACTACACTGAGGTATTATAAAAGAAAGAATGTATTAATAGAGGTATTCTGTTTTATACTGATCACAACCAGTAAAAAATATAGATAGCTGGATGGAACACTAGAGGTGACAAAGGGAAGTAATTTTCTCTGATTCATAAATGACACATTGCAGACTAAGAAACTGTAGAAGTAAACCCTTGTAAAAGAGATATTTTCTCATCTCGTTGCAACTTTTCCTATTGTAATTGGAAAAAATCAGAAAGAAAATCAGAATTGGTAGTGTAGGAAATTCTGTATCAAAAAAGAAAATTATTCTTAAGAAACCTGAGCAAACTCAGACATGCCACAGGATTTCTCATTGGTTCAGAGTCCTGTCTACCAACGCCCTTGGAATGTTATAAATAGTGGAGCTAATTGCCCTATTGCTTGTTTTTTTAAACAGTACCTGTGCTAGGATGACTTACTGAAATTTTGTACCACATGCATGCTCAACCTCACTACACTGTGAAGATAATTTACTGTGCAACAGACTCAAAATTCACAGAGATAGCAAGCTAATGAGAGTTCCTGCACAGTGTAGTGTTTAGACTACTCCCTGGGTTGTTTTTGCATCCTGATCTACGTATCTACCCCCTTACCCAGATCTTTGCCTCATTATTAATTGTTGTAAATTTTCTGCACAATACAGCAAGAAGAAAAATTATATTAATTTAAATAGTATGTCTTTCTATAACCATATTAATTAATCAACTAAATACAATATTACAACAGCTGTCTTTATTCCATTTCAGAAGCTCTGGCTTTAGAATTTCATTAAAAAATTACAACTGGAAACACCAAGCATTAATTATCACTAGTGTAAAGACATTTCTATAGAATTAGTATAAACATAAAAGTATGCATACATATCTACTGTTATGTAGGATGAGTTCTAGTTCCAACATCTACACTGCAGAGCACTGAGATAACTAGAGTAGCTCCAAGAAACAGTGCACTCAGTGTTACAATAAGAAACAAGAAACACCAAACTGGAAATAACATGCCTGAGTTTTGGCTACTGTTGTTACTCAAAGATTGAACTGCAATGAAACATAAATCCCATCAAAGCTCCTGTTCCTGCCACCCAGAGAGGGTAAAAGAGAGAACTTTTCAAAAGGACTGCTGCTGTGACATGTAATTATCAGCTACAGCTCTGCCTAAATATAAGACTGTGGAAGGTCAGAAAGAAATGCTAAGAGACATTTCAGATGTTGGACATTGCAATTTATTAAGCACCTTAAAATCAATGTGAAACTTCACAGGTGCTTGTGACAAGACTACAGGGCATATAAGTAGAATATGAAAAGAAATCAACTTCATCTGCCATAAAAATGTGGACAACATTCACTGGAAAAAAACTACAAATGTTATTACACCATAGCTAACCTAGACATGCAAACCATATTAACTTCATTAAGATATGTGGCATGCAAAATTATATGTAATAGGGTTCCTTACATAGGATGAAAGACTGCAGTATAAGATCAAAAGGAAATGTAAAATAGATTTGGCTGTCGTTTGCCAACCCAAGGAAATGATGACACACTGATGAGAAATCAATCCTAGGGGTAGAATCTGAATATTAAAAATACAAAAGACGTACACAAGCTCTTTGAGATGTGCTGGAACTTAAATTGTATTAATGGATATATTTAGTCCAGATAGGAACAAATCTGTCAGACCAGATTATGAGTGTACCAGCAAGTCCTGCTGTGAATTGAGTTATGGAAAATTCTGTTCTCAAAAGAGACAATAATAGCTAAACACTGTTACATGTTTGAAAAAATGTGAAAATTGCTAAAATATTTTTTTCTCTTGAAGTAGCACAGTCTATAATAAGAGGTGATAATATTGGAAAAAAGAAAAAAAACCAGCTTCACCATGACAGCACTGGTTTTTCAGAAGGAACACAAACACACAAGTACACTAGACGCTCCTACTCCCTATCATTTGCCAGTGCCTCCTTTACTGATGCTTTCAGTTTCAGAATTGCAATTTTCATGATAATACCATGTACCAATGGTAATAGTGAGGCATACATATATATTAAAAATATATATTATATATTATAAGACATAGCCTTATGTAATAGGAAACACATCATAGAGCCACACAATTATTTTTATCAGTTAGGGTGGGAAGCATATTATTAAAATTGGTAGAATCATAGAATAGTTTGGGTTGGAAGAGACCTTTAAAGGTTATCTAGTCCAACTCATAGATCTATTTGCTTATATTTCCTCTAAATTCATTCTAGGAGTAATTCTAAACCAAGTGTGCCACCTCCTCATTAAGTAGAGACCTGATTGTAACCACACCTTTCTCTGCAGTGACTGTTAGAGGAATTCACTAATTCAGATGCACACACCTGAAGCCAGGTGAAGTGAAATGCACTCTATACCAATGTCTGCATTGGTACCTGCAATGCGCAGTGAGAACATAACCAGCCTGGCCTTTGAAAGCTGTATTTTCAGCATTGCAGTAGAGTGTGGAAAAAAGGACGTCATCAAAACAGGAACAAAAACGGCTGAGTGCTGTCAGCTGCTGCCGACACACAGTCGAGAGAAACAGCACATCCTTGGCAGTAGGAAGAGCGCCTAACGGGCTGGAATTTCAGTGAGGGGAGGGCAGAAGGAAGGCCGTGCAAGTCCTCTTATCACCAAGCATCTTCCTACTGCTCTGAGTACAGCGGAAGAAGTACATTAACATAGTTCTGCCCAGACTAATATACTCTGCTTCCTACCGTGAGTCACAGCAGCTTTAACTTGTGTGAAGGGGCTACTGTGGTACACAGAGATTTAATCTTTTCACACTGAGCATTCCCAGTAATAAACAAGCCTGGATCACTGACAAATGTGTTTCAGATAAGGCTATGAGTCATTCTGAGGGAACAAAAGTAGCCCATCTAAGTCTCACTGCATGCTGAGTACCTTTTAGAGCCTTCCTGTACAAAATTCTCTTACTGCCTGCATCCTGACAGACCTGTTGTTATTATTTCGCATTTAATAGAATTTCTACAGGTAAACCACACCTCTTTGTCTGTAGTATTGTCAAATAACACTTCAGCAATTCTCTATTAGGTAGTTTGTCTAAGATTTCAAGACATGTCCCAGATTTTAAGAGCTGCTACCTCATCTTTTAAACTAAAGATTTTGAAGTATTTTGTTAATATTACTTATTTAAGCCTCACAACATCTTTGTGAACATTATCAAGGTAATTTCCCTTGCTGTCACAGTTTTAGAGCTGTAGTGAAAAGCAGCTCAAGGATCCAGGCATTAGATGCCCCAGCTGAAAATGCAAGTAAATTCGTGTAGGAAGCCAAAAAGTGATTGATCCAAAGAAATTGCTCCAGAAATCAGCATAATTGTTTTCTGTTAGCATTCAAACTGAATGCCTTTATACTAGTTTCTTCCCTGAAAATAAACAAGCCACATTTTCAGAGAAGGTCCTTTCATAAGTATTTGTCTTTTCTTTTCTTTCTTTTTTTTTTTTTTTTTAGGGAAGAGTATCAGAGATACAGAAGGGGCAGCTGGCATGGGTTGAAAATAAGGATCTTGAATCCCCAGCTTTCTGTGCGGCTCTTTACTTCCAGTTATCATGGGTGTGAGTTTTCAAGTAGAGTATAGGTAGCTTGCACAATTAAATCAGCCATCTATGTGTGAAGAAAGGTGTACACACGTGAGGAAAAGCTCATACATCACCCACAAAGAATCTTTGTTCCTCAGCATGCTCTATACTTGCACACTTGTGTGCTGTATTTATACCTGGTTTACATACTTCTACTAAAAAGGGTGAAACAGATCAAAACAATCCCTCTAAAAGAAAAAGTTTTGTTCTCACTGTTGATATAGTCCAGAAAGTTATATCCTGACTGAAATAAGAGATAATAAAGAGGACTAGACTTTACCCCCTGAGAAGCCACAGGGAATACTTCACAGAAAAAAGACAAGGTGAGGGTATAGATGGCTTATAAATTACCAGCATGACTATGATTATTATGATGATGATTCACACCGCATTATTTTTCCACTATTTCAGTCCTAATAGGATTATCAAGGAAGATATCACACATTGTTTACTTTCTCAGACAAGTTGTTAAAATCAAGTGTAACAAGGCTCTACACCTGAATTTCAAGTTACTGAAGGTACTTTTGCATCTGTCGCTTCTACACTCTTTAACCAAGAGAACTGGATCATGCCTTGTGAGCTTTCATTTAGAAACACTTGAACAGCAACAAGTGACAGTTCAACTCAAAATTTAACTTTGTTTAGGAGACATAATTATCAAGGAAAGCAAGTTAGATTTGAGTGTAGGAGGGCACAGTATTTCCTCATCAATTACAGTATTCATTGCTATTCATGGATTGTAAGAAAACAGTGGGTTTATTTCACAGGGAAACTGCAGACTCTTGTGAAATGTTATTAACTCCTGTTCACTTAACTGAAACTTTATAGGAACCATCAGCAGCACAGTCAAAAATCGGTGCCTTCAATAGATTGTAATGACAAATGACAGCGATCATACTGTCCAGTATCAACAACAAATAATTAAACAGTGAATGAACCTGGCAGAAGACCTTTAAGATGATGCCAAACTCTATATGGATAAACTGAATGTTAGTAACACATCTAATGATTTCATCAGTCTTAATTGTAAGTGTGGCTGGGTGAAAGGTTCACATGCTCTAAAAGTAATGAAGAATGTGTCAAATGATTGAACAGAAGCAATTAACTTCTGCCCAAATATTTATGGTTTTGCAAGTAATCAGAAACTGGGGAAGAAAATGTTAATTGCAAGAGAAAGTGTATTATCTTCACAGAAGAAATTTTCTTAAACAGCAACTTTGAGTAGTAAATTCTGACTATATTTAATATTGAGAGAGTCATTCCCTCCATTGTAGGAATATTTAGAAATACTTTGCAATTTAAATAGAGAAAAGAATTCCTCAATATCAAAAAGTTCACATAACATGCTGTTACCACTGACATGTAAACAATATATTCAGTGTTCAAGGCCAGGCTGGATCAGTCTTTGAGCAAACTGGTCTAGTGGAAAGTGACCCTGCCCATGACAGGGAATGGACTAGATAACCTTTAGAGGTCCCTTCTGATCCAAGCCCATATCTCATTGTATGAGTCTATTGGTTGTATCTTGATTCATCTATATAAAACAGGATTATTCACCATGACTTAAAAGGAAGCAACACAGAGCTGAATAATGTAGCTGTTGAATTAAAGACATAATTTAACAAAAAAAAAGAAAAAATCAACTGCAAGCTGTCCATGGAAGAAAAGTGCTTCAGGAATGAAGAGGAGTTTTTATTAGCAGACTATTGGAAAACTGAATTTCTCTGATTCAAAACACAGTTGAGAAATCCAGACTGGAAAATAAGATTAACAGGGAGGATTTTGGAATTTGTATAAATATCAAGTCTTTATGAAAGCCTCCCAGAAATATTCTGAACTATTCTTTACAATTGTGCAGAAAACAATTCCAATGTAATAAAAATACCATCCTCTTTTCTGAGACACTCATGACTTCACAAAACAGAAAAAGAACTGGCTTTGGTTTTAACGTTCCATGTTTTAAGAAAGATGGACATTTCTGAACAATTCTTTTTTAAAGTCTTTAACATATTAAAATTTTCATCTTGCTACATAGATCTTATAAATAGATCCTATAAATAGATCCTATAAGAGATTATAGGTTGGACTCTGATCTCAGAGGTCTTTTCCAACCTAACTGAATGGTACTTTTTAAATAGAAAAAAATTATATCACGCAGGGCTTTCAGATCTTTAGTCAGACAAGAATCCTTCAAGTTTGTAAGATCAAGGCAATCAGACAATTGTCAAATCTTTAATCAGAAAAACCCTGCATTCTAGTTCAATGTTTCAAGTTGAAATAATGATAATTATGGCTATTAAATGCATGGGTCACACGGATCCCAAGATAACTATGACCGATAGGAGGTCCATGGATGTTTGGTTTTTTTTTTAACTAGGGACAGTGAAGAAAGGAGTTGGATATCCCCAGTCAAGTGAAAAAGAGGTAGATCAGCATGGAAGGTGAAGAGTGCTGCAGGATGTGGACAAGACAGACCTTATCATCAACAAAAGAACTAAAGGGGGCCTCATCCTTAGGTTACAAAAGCCAAATCCATTTGGAATTTTATCTGGTGAGGGATGCAAACAGAAACAAGAAGGGCTTGTGCAGGTATATTAATAGTAAAAGGAAGATGAGGGAAAATTTGTGTCCATTGTTGAATGGAACAGGAATTGTGGTGACAAAGACCATGAGGAAGACAGAGATGAACAAGGCATTCTCCACTTTGGTCTTTACTGGTAAGATTTTTGCTCAGTAATGCCAGGTCCCTGAAACTGGTGGGAAATTATGAAGGAGGGAATATTTCTTGGAAGAGGCTGATCAGATTAGGGACAGGTAAGCAAACTGGATACACACAAGTCTATGGGATCTGATGGGATGCACCCATGAGGGCTGAGGGAGCTGACCAATGTCACTGTGAGGACTCCCTCTATTGCCTTTGAAAGGTCATGGTGATCAAGGGAGGTTGTTGAGGGCTGGAAGAAAGCAAATGTCGCTTCTGCCTACAAGAAGGACAAGATATAGGAGCCAGGGAACTATGCATTGATTTGCTTAATCCTAAAACCTGGTAATGTGAAGGAGAAAATCCTTCTGGAAATAATTTCCAAACATCTTAAGTATAAAAGAAAGTGCAGCCCTAGAGGCCAATATAGGGGCCTATATTATTTAATATTACTATTTAATATTATCATTAGTGACTTAAATTATGGGACAGGGGCATACTCTCGGCAAGTCTGCAGGTAATTTAGAATTTGGAGGAGTGGTTGGTACATCAGTTACTGTGGTACTCTTCAGAGGCCTAGACAGACTGTAGAAATGTGTTGACTTGGATTTCAGGACTTTTTAAGAATATAGTTGTGATATTCCACACCTGGAAAGAAAGACCCTCATGCACCTATACATGCTGGTGTTGAAGGTTCAAGAGCAGCTTGGTAGAGAAGTATCTGGGTGTCCTGCTGGACGCAAAGTTGGACATGATCTATCAAAGTACCCCTGCAGCTAAGGCCATACAGTCCATGGAGGTCCAAGACAGAGCAGATATCCACCTGCATCCCACGGAGGACCCCACATCAAGCAGGTGGATATACCTTAAAAGCAACTGTAATCCCTTGAAAAGCCCATGCTGGAGCAGATTCCTGGCAGGAACTGTGGCCTGCAGAGAGAAACCCTAACAGAGCAGGTTTTCTAACATAACCTGTGAGTCTGAGGGAACCCCATGCTGGAAAAGCCCATTCCTGGATAAAAAGCGTGCCATGGAAAGGATACACACTGGAACAGTTTTTTAAGAACTGCAGCCCATGGGAAAGACTCAGTGTTGAAGCTGATGTGTAAGGGATCCCATACATGGAACAAAGGAAGAGAGTGAGGAAAAGAAAGGGACAAAGTGTTATGGACTTACTTCTACAGCTATTTCCTAGCCCCTTGAGATTCTTGGAGAAGGCAGAAAAGTCAGCAATGAAGATGAATACAGGAAGAAGAGAAGGATTGGGTGAAGCTGGTTTTAGATTTTTTCTAATTTCTCATTTTCTTGCTCTGATTTGGTTGGTTAAAAATTAAATTCATTTTCATATCTCTTTTGCCTGTGATGACAATTGCTGAATGATGACCCCCTTGTTCTTAACTCAACCCATGAGGTTCTTTATCTAGTTTTTTTCCTCCTGTCCTGTTGAGGAGGGAGACAAATAGAGTGGCTTGGTGGGCACCTGGCAGCCACACAAGGTCAACCCGTTTCAACAAGAAATAAAGGAGAAGAAGCCAGATTCTTCTCAGTGGTATCCAGTGCAAGAACAAGAGCTAACAGGCACAAACTGAAATAAAGGAAATTCTTTTAAAACATAAGAAAAAGCCTAACTATTGTGAACGCTGAACGCTGAAATGGATTGCACAGGAAGGTTGTAGAGTCAACATCCTTGGAGATATTCAAAGCACAACTTAACATGACCTGAAGAAACTTGCTTTAGTTAACTCCATTTTTGTAGAAGGGGATTGAATTAGATGGTCTCTAGAGGTTCCTTTCAGCTCAACTATTCTGTGATTCTGAGAAATGTTAAGCTTTCTGAGGTCGAGCTTAAGTAGAACTTGTGCTGCATAGGAATCACACTGGCTCCCAGTAGTAAGGCAAATTTCAGTCCTTTGTGTTCAGCTGTACACGAGCCAGCAGATTGAGAATACCATTTGAAGATCTCTAAACACAACTTAGGGGTAAAAAAGTTAGAATAAAAAGTGTCAGATTTCCTATATTGGAGAAGGGTGCATTGTAAATATCTATATAGCATGCATATTTACTTCACTAAAATGTAGAAAACACAGATAAAATCTTGCAGAAAAGTGTCTTATGCTATTAATATTCAGCAGTTCTTTTTACGTTAATGTCTTAGCCTGAATAATTTGTCTTAAAATAGGGAACACTTTCTCTGGACCTGAGAAAATTGTTTGAAATAATGAAATATTTCTACAGGCAAATATGAGGATAATTAAACTCTGGCTTGTGTATACAAAGTCAAGAATTATTAATGCCTTAAAATAATGAAAGCATATGATAAAGACCAACATGGAGAAAAAATTGTAAAATAATAATAAAACTATAGAATAAATGGCCAAAACCAGCAGATCTCTCTAGTGTATGTACTCTTCAATGTCTGATCACAATGAATTATGAATATTTCCTGGTTTTGTTCTTTTCCCTGTGGAAGACTGATCACTGACCTGCCTAGCACATGTTGGATGCACTTGCCCAAGGACAATCTAATCAGAGAAAATATGGAGGCAGCATGTGTTAAATCCCAACCCTAATCAAGGCTAACGGCAAAAGGCCACAATTTCTGCCATATTTGAAAAATTTAAAGTACTTATCAGCCCTTTGCCTGAGAGGACCTGATGGCTCTGCATTTTAAAGAGAAGAGGCATGTGTTTTTCAGCTCCTTTGGTTCAGGCTGTGATCATTTTAAAATGTGAAAGCGAAAGGCTACAAGCAAATGCAAGAGTGCATATTAGAAGGAAATCACATTAAGCAAACTGCTCAAGATATACTCTGGGGTAAAGACTTGTAGCCTATATTGATTTAATGCACAAAATGACATAACAAATACGGGCATTGAAGATCAAGCTGTGGTTCACTATCATGAGTTAGCTGTGTAAAACAGATAGACAGATACCTGAAAAACTAAACAGATGCTGAGAAGGCTTTTATCGCTAGCCATAATGTCCAGAACTTTCCCATGTGTGTCCTGTGAGAATCCCTCTTTTCCATTTCAAGTAGCAGTTGTAATGACTTCTGATTGCAAAACCTTAAGGAAGTTGAAAGGACAGCTTTGAAACATGCTTTTCCTCTTCAGATTCTTACCTCATGTGGGACCATAGTAATTTTTCAGGGTACCAGGTAAGTTACCAGAGGTCATAAAGCTATTTCAGAGTTTAACTAGAACTGATGATTCCAGTGGGAGGGTAGCTCTCAGCTCCATCAGCAAGAGGCTGCTTCTTGCAGTTGCTCCAATATTTTCACAGCCTCTCTGCTGTGGCCTGGGCTCCTTCTGCAGCAGCTCATGAGTGGTGACTTATGGTAGTGGCTGTAGCAGGTGCTATTTACAATGCACCATTCTCTCCCACATATGTGAATCTGCTTTAATATCAGAGCAGTTAAGATTGTTGATTCAGGAATGGGGTTTTGATATCAAAATTAATACAGTCAAACAGGGTTTAATGGAAAGTCACATATGAGTTACATGTCTTCACTCCTTTATTAAAAAATTCTCAACAACAAAATCCCAACAATTTACAAGTGAAAAGATGCCTTTTGTCAATAATTTAAACACTCCATGCTATCGTCAGACTGTTTGGCATCAGAGCCATGCTTTAATTGGAACAGAGATCATAAGAAATATGAATAATAAGAAATAAGAAATTAGTTTTCCTTCAATGAACTCCTGAATATTTAAATGCTGTCATGGGCCACTATAGACTTAGATATCACCATGTATGAAAGGGTGAAGAGAAGAAGAGCTTCATACAGACACTCCAAAAATGATTTGGATATGACGCACAGGTTAGAACGTTAAGCACTCCTGAGATGTTCAGATGAAAAAATTGTCTGCCTTCTTATGTCTTATTGAAATATAAATGTGGGGGATAAATGCAGGTCATTTTCCTAGTGGTATAGAATCAGATATATCTTGTCTTTATTATCATTGGCATACTCTTGCCAGCATTAGAAATTCTAGCTGGTCAAATCATTTCAGTGCCTAGACTGAAGTCTTCTAAAGTGTTGAAGTACTGCAAAAACAACACATGTAGTGTTAATTAGTTAGTGTCCTGGGTTTAGATGACAGGGAGTAAAGTAGATTAACCTATCTTTCTGTTTCTTGTTTGGTTTTTTTTCCTACAATAATACTTTAAATTTCAACTTGAAGTTATATGCTATTTTGAAACACGATTTTATTTTTACCAAGTAAATAAACACTGCATAGCAACAAACCCAAGATTCTCTAATCCTTAAGGAGAGAAAAGAAGCAGCATACATACAGCACAGTGACATGGATATTGGCCTAGCAGTCAGGAGGTCAGCACGCCAGTCCGGCTCTAAATACTTGAGTGTAGTAGGAACATATGCCACCTCCTTTGGAAGGGGGCCAGAGCTAACCTTGCCCTCTCCTGAGTCACTACTCTGAACATCGTGCTCGTGAAAAAGATACCACTCTGCATGTTTTGAGGAGTTCCCAGCACAGTGGGAAACAATGAAAATCTGGTCAGGAATAGCACGAGGCAAATGAGGAACTACTCAGTTGAGGAGGCCATTATCAGCATGCACAAATCTGTCTGTCCCATACTAAACTAAATGTCAGAATAAAACAAGTGAATGAACTGTTCATGCTGTGGAGCCAAGAGCCTCAAACTCCCGTTCATGTTCACAAAATCCAAAAGCCATCTCAGTATTTTGGAGACTGAAATGGTCTCGGAATTTTCTTAAAAGAAGAAAATGAGACATGGCATTCAGCAAAAACATTCTGCATGACAAACAAGTCCCTTGTATGACTTTAAAAGGCTTATAAAAGAACAAGAGGCTTTTTTTTTTTTTTTTTTAGCTCAGTAGGATTATCTAATCTTCCTAGGAAATCTTCCAATCCCTGTTGAAACACAGTTTGAAATTTTGGATTTAATATTTCTCAGAAGTCTTATGCATTTTAAGGGACAGACAAACTTTATTCTGAAAACAACTCTTCATTTCTGTTATGAAATGAAAACAAGTTCAAGAAGTCTATTTCCCCTAGTGTTTCATAGCACTAGATTTGTATATACATGTAACTTCCATCCCTCTCCCACAAATTTATGTCAGCTTTAAGAAAAATTATGGAACTTGGCTTCCTAACTGTATTTAGAAGTTTATTTTCTTTTACAGATTTAAGTCTTAAAATACAAAATTATTTTTTCACTTGGCTTTAAAGACTATTCTGAAAATGTTAATAGAATCTAATAAAAACTGAACAATGTAATGAAGTACTGCAGTAATTGAGAGTGGTGGGTGAAACTATAACCATGGCAACAAAGAATAAGAAAAATAAAAGGTGTTTTCAATCTATATGTTATCATAATGGAGCTATAATGGAATTTTTAGTTTTATTTAACTAAATGCTTAAAAATTCAGTAATTTTTTGGATCCTACCAATCTTTACTTAAATAAAAATATATGCACATACTGAATAGATTGGATATTATAATCTAACAAAAAGGCCACAGAAAGAGGATGTGAGTGTTTTCCTCCACACATTAAAGAGTATATCACAGGGAAGAAGAAGACCTTTATGAGCCATATTAGCACCATAATAAACGGAAGTCAAAGGATCATGACAGCATCCCATCATGAAACTGGGGGAAGAAAACTTTTTAAAAATCAGAGCAGAAAATTTCTGGAAGAAGAAAAAAATAATTCAGGAAAAATTAAAGTCCCAGCTATAGCACTTTGATGATGACACAGAACTGACTTGTGAAAGGAATACTTTCATGAGTAAACTAATAGAAATTAGGGATAAGAGTAGATAATGTGGATCAGTGGAGTTGATGTTGTGCAGTAAACATCCACAATATATGAATTTCAGGGAGACGTTTCTGAATCTCCTTACCATAGTTCCAAGGACTGAATGCTCATTATCCATTGCATGAAATGTTAGATGGGCGTGTATTTTCCAGATTTACTTAATTTAAAAGTATTCTTTGTGTTACCTGATGCTCCTCTCCCGCCAAATGTAAGAATGGAAACATTTGGGAGAATTCCTTAAAAAATAGTCTGGTTGCAAAGTAACAATCCACTAAATTTTGACAGAGAAAGTTGCATCTAGATGTTTAAATTCAACTTTTAAAAAAATTCTTCTATAGCACCACAGATGCTTCAGAATGTGTGTTCACATGTAACAAGGTTACTACTCAGTCTACTGACTCAGTTGGAAAAGGACATTTGTAGACAGTATACAAGGCCTTGTGGTGTCCCAAAGTTGAAATATATTTAATGAAAAGTGATGTCTGTCAGAGCCTCAACTGTGAATGTTGCATAACGGCAGTTTTTATTCTTATCCTATTAGAAAGGTACTCTTAAACATACGTAAAAATATCACTTCTATAATTTGAATGTACGTTCACAATATAGATACCAATATAGATACTAATTAGAGTTAAGAGGGTACTGCAGGAAAACAAATTATGGTGGTTTTCCTGATTTTCAAATGCATTTTTTTAAAAAGGCAACCTAACTCTTCACAGCATTAATATCTATGAGGAATGCAGTTTCACATCTAAGCATTCTTTCTCCATTTTGACTGCAATTTATATTATAATTGATAATGCAAAATAATAATATTAGTTTCCTTTATAAAATATTAAAATTGTATATTTCAACATTTTCAATAGTCTTTTCTTCTCCTTATTCCCCCTGCCTTCAAAGCACATACTAACAAAAACAAAATCAATTATGTGAAGTGTTCTGATCTTGACAGAACTGCACTGTTCTGTAAAAAGGGCCTGGCAATTTTTGTCTAAACTCCTCTGGTTAAAATATTGAACTTGCATCATCAGCCATAAATTGTAAATTCTTCCTGATCAATCTTTTGAAAAGTTATAGTAGATTTAATCTGCAGATTAACATAGATTCCTGCTACCAAGAGACCCATAACAACTGTTTCATAAACACAGTTACCAAATCTCTACAAGCCATTGAAATTAATATAATGATAAAAGGTAAAATATAATTTTAATGAAGCAATTAAATTACCATAATCCTATCAAGGACAAAGTTGATGTGATGCAAAAATGTCCTATTTAGAAAAGTACATGCAAACAGACACTTTTTGATCTGGTCTTGTTCAAAAGCTGGATGGTTTTGGTATTTTATTGATATTATTAAGGCTCAATCTTATGCTTATTTTTCCCTAAATTTGCTTCAATTACTGTTCTGAGAAGAGCTGAACTTGTTGAAATTTGACATGGGGAATGAGGAAGAGGAAAGAATGGTTGATAATCCTTCCAGGAAAATGAACAGAATACTTAGAAAGAAATTCTTTGCAAGTTCATCTCAGTTTTAATTTCTGCAAAAAAACAAACCATGTCATATGTCAAAAACATGACTATGAACTTCTCTGAAATAATTATAAACCTCAATAGAAAAGCCATAAGACTTTCACTTTCTTAGATAGGATCAGTACCCTTTCATTATATATCATTGTAGTTCCATAACACAGTGTCTGCCTCTGGCTTCTGACTCACCAT
Organism: Rhipidura dahli; assembly: GCA_013399225.1. Classification (NCBI taxonomy): domain Eukaryota; kingdom Metazoa; phylum Chordata; class Aves; order Passeriformes; family Rhipiduridae; genus Rhipidura; species Rhipidura dahli. Next base: position 376,772 of record VXAC01006729.1, read on the forward strand.
GACAGAATTCTGGAGAAAACCTAAGGCAGGGAGATTCCAACATTATTAATGTATTAACATTAAATAAACTCCAAACTTCTTTACGTTTGATTTGATAACTAGTTAATTGTGTGGTATATTACTTATTTGCTTACAACAGTTATGTTACTTAGTATTTATTATTGGATTAAATTGATGTTTAAGTTAGGCCATACACATAGCTCATCCCTGTTCCATCACCTAGTAGAAAAAGCATGTAAACCCAATACATCTACAAAAAGAGATTTTATAATTCTAGTAGCAGCTAAGTGCCCCCACTAACATTAAAAGGATGACCTCCAACAGACTTCTTTTGTTCCCCTCTGGAACATATTGACTCATGTTCAAAAGTGACGTGCAGTGGGACTGACAGGAGCATTAAACTCAGCTTGGTAAGTCACCTGATGGAAAGGAGCGGTGTGGTTGAAGAACTCCTTCAGATTTGCTCTTATGCTTTTCACAGCAACGAAAGTATGGCAGCCAAATCTGTGTTCACAAGAACATGAGTGTTGTAAAGCCTGCCCAGTTTTTTTTCTTTGTGTTTTGCACCACAAAATCTCTTTGTTCCATTAAGTTTTCTCTGATAGAAGCCAGCAAACTGGCATAGCTGTCATCTCTTAGCTTCTTTCTTTACAAAACCAGGGAAGAAATTAACAAAGCAGAGCATGTGCCCATACCACTTTATCCCTCTCTAGTGTTTTCTCTTCACCACACAACAGAAATCTACCTGTGGAATAATGCATCCATACCATATAAAGGTTTGTGGAATAGCTTATTATGAAATACCTGTGGTATTTCCATGTACTGGTGTCTGATTGGCTCCTCCAGTGCTCAGTACTATGACAAAATATATGCTGCTACTGCCTAGGTAGGGCATTTCAAGTAGTTTAATTTTCTCTCTTTTCAGTTAGCAAATATATGGAGTTACATGTTAAGATATGGGTACTCGGAGTTAGATCTAAAGTTGAAAGATAGTTTTGGAAACAGTGCTTTCCAGAAATAGATCCAAACACTCTTTGAACTTCAGAAATGTTCTTTTTGTGTTGCCCAATCTTCCATTTCCATCTGTTAATTAAAAACTTTAAAGGGTGGAGATACTGTGAGTATACCACTAGATTTGCCTGTGCTAGCACCAGTCCCATGAGATAAACCTTCCAAAAATTCTGTCTTTATTGCCACTTGAATTCATTAAGGACTTAGAGCACTCATCTTTCTGCTCCTGCCTGAGATGTTAACAAACGCATTGGCCTTGATCACAGCTACTCAGCATTGTTCACTTCCATAGGCATGCATCCCAGGCACCACACATCTATTTCATATTCTGAGCTGTACAGATGTAAAACTTATAGGTTTTGTCTTGCTGATTTTGTACTCTGTTGTTCTGCTAGCCTGCAGTTTATTTTAACTGCTTCATAATTTATTAATACCATTTTTCTCTAATCCTCCTTCAGCAAACACAGCAGGGTAGCCTTCATTCAAGCAAAAGTCACAGGATTCCTCTTAAACTCTGCACCTACACAAAAATAAGCTTTTAAAACCTCGTGGTAGAATTAGATTTAGACTTGGGCATTTGGGGCTCATTATTCAATGCTTATTGAGGCAGAAGTAAGATTTTAAACCAAAATGAACTCTGGGAATCTAATAATTCCCTTACTTCTGGTATGACTGTGGAAAGCTATTACACACTTGCCTATTATATTTCTTTGTTACGCCACTCTACACTTTCAGTTAGTTGTACTTTTTTTGTGAAGAGAAAAACTCTTAAGCAGATGCATGGAAAAAGAGCAGATGTGTTTGCAGACCAAATTTTCCATGCTCTATTTTCCACTATGTATGCTTTTTTGTTTATGGAAGTAGGAGGCATAATTCAGGCAATAGATTGAAAAGGACATGACTATCCACAAACATCATATCTGTTTAAACACTTACTAGAAAGGACAACTCATTTTAAGGTATTTTCTTGGGTCTGCTTTTGCAGCCATAATTGTATAACCTTCTTCAAAAATTAATATATTTTAAACCCACCAGTCGTCTTTATGATGGAGGGATTAGGAAGCTCATTCCTGTACACCTACAACTACCAAAGGGCAAGAGAAAACCTTCCCTATAGGCACTGGGTAGGGAAAGCTTTCATACAGAAATATGAACCTAAATGAACATATCTTACTATTGATTAAGGCTTTTGTTATCCTAAAGATGATGTCTTGAAGTATTTTTATTTCTTACTATTCATGAGAAGTCAAAAATTTTATTCCAAAGCCTTTGAGAGAAACTTTTGAACACCAGCTTTTTTAAAATTGTTTCTCCAGTGACTGGAATTAGTTCGCAGGAAAAATGAAGATGCATTATTTTCTTTTAGTGTTCATGTCTTTCCTAGATAAAACGTGCAAGAATATCTGTCAGAAACTCCAAAGAAAGCCTTCCACTCTGCCATTTATTGAGAAATTCTATCTTCTGCATTCATTTTAGAATGCTGTTAGTTAAAAAGATTAAGTTTAGTTTAATATCCCTTATGGTTTCCTGCAGTCACATAGTAATTCATTACCCTCTGCAATGTTTTGTGATTGATGCTATAAGGCACAATAGGCTGGATTAATCAAAGAGATAACAAGCAGATTTTCACTTCTTGAATATTAATGAATAACTGAAACTCCTATTCATTGACATTCAAAAACAGATAAAGAACCAGCAGGAAATCTGTAGCAAAGGACAACTGGAACCCAATTTCTCCCTTTAAATTAAAACTGGCAAAAAACATTTCTAGATAAGAGATGTGTTTAATATTTATGGAGTCCAGTTTGTTTAATAACAATCTATATCAAAAATACATTAAAAGAGCATTTAGAGATATAATGATGTACTTGGTTTTGTATTTTAATAACTAGAATCATCACTTATACCATAGTGGCCAGTTTGCAGCTTATGAGCACTGCCCCAGTACAATGCTTCCTACAACTTCTCTGTTGGTGAAGAAGACAGCACAGCTTTCTCTGTTTTTCAAGCAACACTTTAGAAAATACTCAAAAGCCTCTCATCTTGCATAAATCAGGAAATGGATAAGTAAAATATACAAAAATTAAATATTATATCCAAATTTCTAATTTGAGTATGCACATTTTGAAACCACAAGAAGACCACAACATATTAAGAATATTAAGATATTCCTTCCACTGCCATCATTACTGATGTCAGCCTGACTTCTCCTTAACCCTGCAAATGTCTGCATTTCTCCTAGCAGATATACACCAAATATACAAACCTCTCAGTTCTCAGACTATTTCTGTTGCCGGCTTAACTCCATTCAAAGACATTCTCCAGCTGTACAACAGACTGCTGCAGAAAGTTCTGCTCTGGCTGGATTGGGCAAGTGAATCTCACCGATCAGAAACCAGTCTGGCTGCATCTGTAGCTCTAAATGAGTTCCAGGAAACCTCTCTGAGCACTGCAAGTCATTTGTCAGTGCTTACATTTTTAAAAATGGTCTTTAGACAAAATTTTTCCGGAGTCAGCACAGCCCAGATTGTAATCCTAACATGTGAGAACTACCCTCAGGGAACAGTCATTGGCACATTCCATTTCTTAATAGCAATGCAGTCATGGGCCAGGAACTTGCACCTTATTCTTCTTAATTCCAGGAGACATCCTTAAGCTTCTAGATAATAGTAATGTCAGGCAGAGTGCATATGAAGGTCTCTTTTGATCTCCATTTAACCTTATTAATATTTAATTAAGTAGCGAGTATAGAAACTCAACAGGAGTGAAATGCAATGTGAGAATCCACGGATATGATTGTTTGGGAAAAAAATGGGATTGTATATTTCCTGCACAGCTAGCCAGGTGAGAGGTTTCAAAAATATCTTTTTGAAGTGCAAACTGTGCATGCTATCGTTAGGCTATTAGTTATTCCTGTCACAGGTACTTCATACTGGGATATTTTGACTATGTCTACATAGAGGAATAGAAACAAAAGTAGATCAGGCGCAGCATGCCAGGCTCACTGGGTATGAGTCCAGCTTGCAGAGGTTCCTATCCACTTCCAGCCAGCACTGTTTGCACCAACTGTTAGATATCTCCCACCCTGGGGCCTGTGAACCCCTTTTCTCAGGTATTGACTTCAGTTGTGAACCACATTAGGATAAGAGCACCTGACTCTGGGAAGCAGTTTCTGTAACACAAGGAGTCCACAACTCGGACTTACAGCAAAGCAAGCTCTCCACAGCTGTTTTAATTATATGATTTGACTTTCAAAGATTTTGTCTGTACACAAACCCCAGTATAAGTAGATTAAAGTTGAAAACAAACCCAGGAACCTGTGAGTCCTTCTGTAAAACTGCAACTGCATTCCATAAAGTTGAAATACATAGTTGCTGTGTGAACCATTAAACACCTTGCGTCCAAAATTTAAGTCATAAGAAGGACAGATCTATGAAAAACAAACACACAGAAATGAAAAATAGTTATTTTTTGTATTAGCTACATGAAAGTTACAAAAATACCTGTGAAATAGTTTGTCAACAGTAGCACAACAAAAACTACATTTTATGATACACAAATACTTCCAGTAACAAAAGGCTGTGTTAGAGCAGAAATGCATCCATCTTTTCAAAATGACCAGTTGTTTTCTATTCATTTTCTGGTTTTGCTGAAGGATCCCATCTTAGCATGCATTAGGAAAAGAGCCTAAAAAAAAAAAATCACTCTAATAAATATGAGTGCCCTTCACCAATCACTTTACATACCCTTTTCTGAAAAATATTCATATAATTTTAGTGTGTTAATGTATTTTAAGTAGTTCTATTTAATCTGCCTTTGTGTTGTTTTTCAGTCCATAAAATAATTTACAAATATTCCAAGCTGTATATCTTTGGCAGTCCTTTTCATATCTTTAATATTGGAGGGGTAGAATAAGAGAGGGAGAACATAACTTAAAATGCATTATTTTTTTAGACTGAGATTGTCTGCAACCTCTTAGAATAAACTCTGTTTAGACTGTATTCTCATCTAACTGGCTTATTCAGTGATAAAATGCAAGAAGCGGGCTCTGAAATTTGCATCATTTCAAGGAATTCCTGAAGGAATAAATAGTAGGATTAGGATCTGAGAAAACAAATGTCTGTTAGTTTGGGAAGGCATCAGTGAATTACTAAAGGCTATTTAGTGTTAAAGATAGACATCAGTGTGACTTGTGAAGAGAACACCTTGATGATCAAGAGGTAAATAAGGAAACTTTTCCAAATTTTGTAGTTCAATAAAGGCCTTTCAAATGGATAACCCTGTAGTAAATGTTTTTTTAATGAGATTTTTAGAAATCCAAGTATCCATTCTATGGCAGTTTTCCAGAGCTCACACAAAATATGATATTTCTTTTGCTCTCCAATGAATTCTGAGTGGTCCAAGGAATCATCTCTTGTTCTACTTATAGATGCCTACTGTTAAAATGTTTAAGAGCCTGAAGAAATTCTGCTGGAAAATTTTGAAAAGAAACCTTTTGTTTTTACCTGAATCAAAATTTCAAACTGAAAGGGGTCGCTGATACATCTATCACTTTACTTTTTCATTGTAGAATTTTTGAGGAAGACTATGTTTCATATACACATTATCACCATTTCCAGCTGACTGTACACTGGCCCAGAATTTAATGTATAGTAAATGGGCAATGCACTTTGGGAAATACAGTTTAGTCTGTAATATGAGAGGCATTAAGGAAACAGAAATAAAATTCCAATGAGGCACATCAGTGGCACTGCAAATGCAGACAATTTTCAAGTATTTATGTATTAAAATATTTTTTTTCCATGCAGTGTTACTCTGTTTTGACTTTTGTCTTAAAACTGGGTGAAAATATATAGGGAAATATAATGATTTAATTCCATACACAAATCTGCTTTGTTTGAGGGACTAACAGTTCTTCTCTATACTCATATGAACATGTCAGTTTACTAGTTTAGAGCTGACACACATTATTTGTTTCTCCTTTTTTGAACGTAATTTTTCTGTACATTTTCTTTCTCTGTTCAAACAAATTCTGCACCTAATTTAATATTTTTTCCCACTTTTTTCTTCTGTCTTTTCAAAATTTCCATTTCAGAGCATTTTCTGATAACTAATCCCATACCACCTCCTCTTCTATGTCACTCCCTACAGTTCAATTATTCTTTGCTGGCTACAAACGTTGATGTCATTTTTCCAGCTTGGTTCAAGTTGAACTGCTGGTTGGTTGACAACCATAAATTGGGATAAATATGCTGGAATATGCCAGTATATTTCCAGAGGAGATACTAAAGCAATGACCATTTGACTATCCAGATTTTTCCGAAGAGGTGGCTTGATTCTTTGAATGGCATTCCAATAATCTGCAGAATCAATCTTTAATCTGTAAAATGTGCTCTTGAAACATTCAGATTTAATGAGTGTTGATTTTATAAACAGTTAGAAGACTAGGAATAAAATGGAACTGAATAATTTGAGCTCATATATTTGCAATATTGAATGTGATTATGATAAGAATGTTAATGACTCTTAATTAATTCACAGCAACAAGAGATACCTTCAACAGAATTCAATGTGAGACTTTTTAAGTACTAAATAACTGTTTCAGATTTTTTTCAGTTGTTTAAAAAGTTACTCTTTGTTTAGATTTGAAAGATGATTATTATCAAGATCATTTTCTTTAAGAAATTTGCAAGTTTGCATAGTGTTACACCATTAAATAAAATGTGTCAAGTACTTAAAGCACCCAAATAATAAAATCCTGACAGTACTCTCACTAAATAGCAACTTCTCAAAGATAATAAGCTACTTGTCATATTTTTGATGAAAGAGTATGAAAAATGTGCTGTTCAAGAAATGAATCTCTCAAGTCCTTTCACTTTTTTAATTTTGAAAAGTGCTGGTGGCAGAATCCATAAATCTACAGGATCATATGGAGCAACCACCATACACAGTGATCTGAAAAAAAAATTAATATTGATGTAAATGGTTATGTCTCTATTGGCATATAGGGAACATATTTATTCTTATAAGTGCAGAATTATATCTCATGTCTTCATAACACCACAGGCTACTCTTAAGGAATGACATATTAATTTTTCACCTGTCATGAATGTTTACTGATTTCCTGGAAGTCACAATGACAAGATATGATTCCATAAATCATTATTTCCAATGGTTCCATTTTCAGTTGCACCACTAGTAAAATAATGAAAACAACTAGCATGAGAAGAACTAAGACAGACCCAGCCTCAGATCTGAACATTCTGGAAGTTTATTAACTCTAGAGAGCATTGAAATATTGTCTCTAGTTCTGATCCTTCATGTGCCTTCCCAGGTTAACACTCAGTAAGCAAACTGTCATGGCTTAAAACCCAATTACATTCTGTAACTGAAATTCTTGATTTCAAAAGAGAAATAAAAGACTTCATGAGCAGGAGGCCTCAATTTTCTTCTAGGCTGATGACCCAAGAATTTTAGAATAAAGTATCTTAGAGAAACAAAATTCATGGGGAGAAGAACTACATAGCAGAGCAAATAAATAACCTCAAATTTATGAGATACATACAGAGGACCAGCAAGAAAATAAATCATAATCCAAACTGGTCATCAACGATAATCCTACACTTAATTTGTTCAAGAAATTTAGAAATTAATGGAAAGTGTGTAAATAACACTGAGGCAGACATAAAAACAGAAATCTAACCAAGAGGCAAGCATTTGTCCTCCTGCATTGAAAAAGAGAGGAAAAAGAAAGGAAAAAGAAAAAAAAGAAAAATGGAGGGAAAGAGGGCGAAAAAATCTAGGTATTATTCAAAATTTTTATCTTCTTCCCTCTCACATCTGTTGTGTTTCAACTTAGAGCAGTCCCCAAAACATCAAATCTTTTTTGAGGAAGACTCAATTCTTCCTGAAGAATAAGGTTTTTCATTTGCTTTCAGCTAGTGGCATAAATAATGCTCACTTCACAATTCCCATTCAGAAATAAGAGGGATTTTGCAGTGAAGCAATGAAATATACCAGTATGAGATATAAGCATACTTCAGCATTCATTCAGCAAATCAAAACCCAAAAATTTATGCAGGCAGGTCTTTAAATACCAAAAGCTTAATTGGAGTGCCCATAAGACCTGACTCTGCAATGAGCAATTGAACTGGTGATGGATGATCAAACAGAAGAAAGAAACTAAGCCCAAGGAAGAGTGACTATGGGCAAAGGTATAAGGAAGATATGTTTTTGGTAGAGGAGAGTTTGTGCTGCTCTATGAACAATTGCTCTTCTAACTGCTGAATATGAAAAGAGGAGATTTGAGGTTAAGCATCATATGGGTGTACTTTGTAAATATTCATAATTGCAAGTGGATTGGAAAGAGATTGGTGCAATCGTTCACTTGTCTCTGAAGAGGAAAGAAGGGACACAAAAAAATTTTGGTTGCTCACTGAGAAAACAAGATACTTCATTTCTCTGGCATCTTTAGTGCTGGACCATTTTCATTATGGATTTCTGAGATTTAAAGTTCTAATTTGGTACAAGAAGAAATTGAGATAGTAACATTTTTCCTCAGAAAAATAAATTATAAGAAAAGTTCCCAAATTTCCAGTATGTTTGGGGTTTATTTAATGAATTTAGATGTACACATGTAGAAATGCAGTCTATTGTAGGTAATTACAAAGTGTAATTACAAATTACAAAAAAATGCACAGTGACATTAAAATGAAACAGTGATCAATGGTCAAGAGTTCTGCTAACTTTTGTTATTATATTTACATTGCATTTCTTATGTTTTTCTTACTAAAATTATTTTACTGCTGGTGCTCAACCACCATGGGCTTCCCCCTGACTTCAGTAATGCTGCAAATAGGAATGGCTGTCTCTTCAAGGGGTTTAGGGAATTTGATAGTTATAAGAAACTCCTGGCCTTATGAAGAAAATTGCTAGTTTTACTTGAATAAAAGCAACACAAGATTTAAATCAGACTACAGTGAATCAACTTGAATGACTGAAAAATATAGAAGTTACAAATTTCCCTTAAATATGGTCCAAGTGTATGCCTTTGTATCAAAAAAATTTCATTTATTTGCTCTTTTAGCACGGAACATTTTGGGGTGTGATGTCTAGACCAATTTAAACGGCAAGGGTCAGTACCTGTTAAAACAAATGTGCATCCTTTTGGCCAGAAATGATGCCTCATGACTTCTAGGGCATGCTGAGAGGATATTGTGTGTGAGGTGGTAGAGAAACACCTGAAGTGGCAGAAGTGTGTTGCACAAAATTTCAGGGAGTAAAAGGTCGAGTGACCAAGCAACTCAGGAATCAATGGCTCTGCATCTTCTCCCAAAAACCACCCCTAGATCTGTGCTGGAGGAATGCAATGCACTATTATAGTGCAAAATGTATGGGTTGCTAAATCTGTTCTGACTTAGAGGAATATACAAAGGGAACGGCCACTATCACTTGGACAATGCTGTGAAGTTTCCCTCTTCCAATAAAACATGGTTTATGAGGACTCTGTGTGTTGTGTGTGTGTGTGTGACAGGGGTAGTTTTGCCTGGTTTGGGGCACAGAGGTTTCAGCTCTGCATCAAACGATTCCCACAGAACCTGCTCACAAGTTGCTGCTATTTGAGAGGCCCCTGGCATGCAACTTGATACAGCAGATCTTTCAACTGTACTTTAAATTTTTGGTAGAAATCTGAACTGTGTTAAGCACGCTCAGACAAGGTACAATTAAAGCAATCACATTCCTGGCAGAGCCCACCTGTCGTCAGTGCAATGACTGTGCCAGCATCTCTGGCAGCTGATAATGGCACTCCAGAATTCACACTCACAGCCCAGCTCAGACATGCTCCTGCTTCTACACGGTCACCACTCAGAAATCAAATGTGTGTCTGTCTCTCGCTCTCCTTTTTTTATCTCTGCCTCATTTATCTCCATTTTAAGAGCCAATAATGAGATGAATTAAGTGGTGATGCCCTTTCATTTTTCCTCATTAGGGTTGCTGGCTATTTCATCCTTACCCCTGCTGAAGAATTACTTCAGGGATGCAGCCATCTTGCAATTCCTCTTCATTAAACTGGAGGAAGTAAAAGTATGTAAAAATCACATTGTCCCTGTTGTGTCAGCAGTCTGGATGAAGAATTTAATGGTTATAAATGGGCTGTCTCTTATAAAAATTTCTCATATGTGTAAAGGTAAATACAACTTTACAGCATTGTATATGTTTTACTTTTGTTCATCTCTTAGAATGCTGCCTAAAACATTAAGGTTTGTCCAGACTTACTACAACTGACAAAAACTTCTTTATTTTCTGAATTTTAAAATGTGATAAGGGGTATTAACCTATCCAGCACAAAAAAAAATAAGAAACCCAAATGTATCTCTACACTTTTCTTGCATTTGAATTCCATTTCTGTCTCTAGCACTGTTTTTTCCAGACAGCACGAGAACAGACATCTGACTCACTCCACTACATTTCTGCTGACACTACAGTTAGACATAAGTATTCAAAGTGGAGTATTTTCCTGTGACAAAGATACTGTTTCATCAAAATGGATATTTTGAAAATTATGTCTGTTTGGAGAACATTTTTCTACAAGTCAGATGAAAAATAACATTTCAGCTTTTCAAAACAATGTTTTCAAATTCAAAACAGTGGTTTGATTCAATGTATCTTGTACTATTTTGAGTGTGCTGCAGTAAAGGATTTAAAAACATTAAAAGTTGAAAAATGGTACAGTGTCAAAACACATAACTTTTTTTTGCATTTGTTCAGTTCTGGTGTTTTCTATGGAAATTCCAGCCCACATTCACTCATAAAAAATATTTTTTAAATAATTGGATGAAAGATTTTCTGAGAAAAAATTTGAGTACCTTCCTCTCACAATCAGAAGTAGTACAATCATGTATCACAATCCACTGGAAAAAAATACATGTTATTTTTAATATTAGTTTTAAACCACAGCATGTTATTCTGCCAACATGAAAAGAAAATTTATGCTTGATATTCGAGCTCACAAAAAATTATTTTGGTGCTGTTGTTCTAACACAATGAGAAAGGAATAATTTCTGCAACTATTTATTCTGAAGTCTTTAAATAGAAGCACAAAATGAAAAGCAATATAACAGAATCTAGCATCTATAATAATAAACCCAGTCAAATGTCATGACATGTATTTGTGTTTAAAGTGCCTTTGTTTCTGCCCCTGTGGTTTTTTTCAAACAAAAACAAGGGGGGGAAAGAAGAGATATAACTAGAAACAATAAAAGGCCCTTCCTCCCTCTGAAGAGGTACCATGATCTTATTCAGTGCACGCATTGTATGAGGAACTGAGGTGCAGAGCTGGCAGTGAGAACTGCTTTGATTGCCCTGCCTCGCAATGCCACTTGGGCTGTGGAGTTGCTGCCTCAGTCTGCCTTGAAGAGGAAAATCCACTTATGCTGAAACTCTCTCTGTTGCTCAGTAACTACTATCCGTGATAATAAGCAGACACAACCATTCACAGCCTTATAGGCCAATTCTTTATAATTATTCTGCACAGAGAGCAGACTTTTCTGTTCACTAGGGTCATGCTGGGAGAAAACAGGTTGCTTGGTGTCATTACCAGGAAAGAGAGGAGCAACATGGCAAAACTGCATCCAAATGGGTGCTGGAGTTCCATAAAGCTTTTGCCACTAAACCCTGCCGTGGTCACCAAAACATCAGTTAGTGGCACTGTCTGGGTAGAAGCACAGAAAACAATTCCACTTTCCTGAGAAGCATTTTGGAGACTGCACACTCTGGCACTTCCAAGAGTTACTGCTGACCCTGTCCTCACCCTCCACAATGCCTAATGGGCACCCCTCACTTGAGTTTTAAATGACGTGTTTGTGAAATACTGCTCATTTTATTACTTCAGGATTCATACAGACTCTCCTACCTTCCAGTATCTAGCAGAAGCAAGAGAGATTAGAAAAGCAGTTCCATTCCAAAGGAAGAAAAATAAATCCAACCATTACTACTTTTCATTAATCTATACCATGATTATAAATTATAGGACTGTTAAATACAGTTTGTCAGTATAATCCGTTATTTCATACCAAACATTATTTGCATATTTTGATTTCTCATTTATAACCACCTATGCTCATTCTTCACTTTTATTTGAAGTGTAATTCATTTGAAAGTCTATAACATGGATAAGAATCTAGTTTGAAATATAGACATACTTAAGCTTTATAAATTGGGACTAGAGCAGTAAAAAGAAACATCCAGCATTTTCTTCTTTTCTGCAGGTGGACTCCAAAAACATGCAGAGAATTCACATACTTCAGAGCAATAAATATAGTGATTTTCTCTGAAACTACAGGATTCTTAATGGCATTACAAAGCAAGCAATGCTGAGAGCAATTTTATAAATAGCTAGCTTTTTAAGGTTTATTTTTTATGATGTTAAATCTAGGCAATATTAGTCACAAGAGTTGGTCACAATCACAAAGAAACATAGACCCATAACTTCCTAAGTCTAAATTAAGATAACTACATGCTTTTCAAAGCTAAAATGCAGCAGCTGCTAAGCCCAGGATGAACAGAAGTTCCTCAGGCATCCATGTTTCCATCAGTAAAAAGAGGGGAAAAAACCCACCAAAAAACCAACAACAAAAAATACCCCTTACCAAACACTTAAACTTCACTGGTTATAACCAATGACACCTGCATGAGTCTTGATAAAGCTGAGCTCTTCATTCTCCAAAACACAACTAAATATGTGAAACCTTTCTTTCCAAAATCACCTTCAGCTCACACACTTCAAAACGAGGGCTGCACCAAACAGTAAAGGGTTTGTGGGAACACTCTGACACCTTTTATGCCAGGCAGTCATCCCACAATGTGTTACAGGCCAGACTTAATGCACTTCTTCCAGACTTAAGCACAAGATATAGCCATGATGCCTGATGTGTTTTACTGAGAAAGTTCTATTCTAGTCCACATTTTTAGCCAACTTTAAGAAAAAAGTGACAGAATCCTTACATTCTCAGCCCACTTTGAGATCACTGGCTCCATATCTGTCCTATCCTACATCCTGTTTGCAGGTGAGCAGTTGTCAAACTGAAATGATTTCAATTCTTTTATCATCAACTGAGATTAACATAATTTCAATTAATGTAGGGGTCCACAGCAAGTTTTTTAGGTCTCTTAGTGCCTTGTAGTAAGTATATTTTCAGTAAATAAGAAGAAATAGATACCAACTGAGAACCCTTCACCTCTTTCAAAGATGCAATTAAAACCTGATGAGACCAATTATTTTATACAGGCACCGATTTTCTTCAATTATAAAGAAAAGCTGTCTGGCTATCTTGGATCAAGATTATTCAATTTCAGGTGGCTTAAAACAGATGAAAAAAGAACCTATTGATGGCTTGATTTCGAACTTCTGCTGGGCATTGCAATACTTCATTATAAAGTGGTACCTGGCAGCTCTGACAAATATATATGATCAAAGCAAGTGCAAGCTGCATTTCAAAACACCAGACTGCACTAATCCTAGCAACTATATGTCTGCTTCATCTAACATGCACTATTTCTGAACATCTTTGCAGAAACCTATATGTAGGTGAAGAAAGCCTTCACACATGTTCCCACAGTTGCCTGTCCCTGTTAACAAAACTTGTCATCACCTTCACAGTAGCAAGAAAATTGCATAGCAAAATACCCATGGAGGATATTTCACAGAATTTCAAGCTCTCATTTAGATGTTCAGCTGTTTCTATGCCATTAAACCTCCTTTCTGAAAGGCTTGCAGTGGACTAGAGTGGGTTTGCAACAGTAAAGAAATAAATAACCTTGGCTATTTAATGCAGAATTTAGCCCCACCATCCAGAGAATTTAGCTACTCTGTTTTTCTGTATCCTGTCAGAAAACATAGAACAGAAGAGTATTCAGCCACAGGCAATAAAAACTTCTGAAAGAGTTTTTATATATGATAAAAAGATACCTCACATGCAGTTTAAGGACATTAGGATTTAATATTGGATACAATATTTTGAGTGCTGTGCTTGCCAGGATGAGCAATCCATTAAAAGAACTAGATTTGCAAACTGAAATTCAATTTTAAAGGCTGCAAGTTGCTGATGGAAATCAAAAGTAAGTAAAAGAGCTTGACTCACAAGTTCAGATTATTATAGCATGTTTATTCAATTTCTTCAGCAGGTGCTGTGCTTATGTTTTTGGCTTTCTTCAGGCAAAGCACCTGCTTCTGAAATGAAATAAATGCAGTATGTCAGGAGCTTGAAAGAGGCAAGCCTTCACTCCACAGGACTTTAACCAACATGAAGAGATAACTCTTACAATTTAAAGGTTTCCTGCTTCCTTGCATGTTTTGATACCATAACAACATCTTCCCATTCCATGACCCTCCATGCTGATTTAGGGCCTAATGAATTCCCGTTTCTTCTGCACAGATGGTAAAAATTTAGGGTCAGGTCCCAGAAGAAGTGAATGCATTGCTGATGGGTAAGGGCAAGAAACAGATATTACCTGAAAACAGGAGGCCCAAGTGTCTGAGGCCAGATCATGCTAAACATTCTTCCTCCCATGACAGATTGCCTGATGCAGTGAAAATGAAGAAAGGGGACTTCCCATAAACCTATAATTGATTTTGCTTAGGAAATTGTGTACATATAGAGTTTTCCTCCTTCTAGATGATCTTTAGAGTCCCTTCTAACCCAAATCATTCTTTCTCCATGAAGGAGAAGCTGTATGGCACTGTGGAAGGTCTATGCCAAAGATTGGCTTGAGTAAATACTATTTCACACTAAGCCAACATTTCTGCCTATCTGCACTTTTTAAACCTGTTTAGAGTCAAGCCTGGACCATGATGCATTATAGAAATACTTGAAGTTCTCCAAACCTCCAAGCTTACCATGAGTTAGCATGGGAGAGAGAACACAAACACATAATTACACTAATTATGTAATTATGTGTTTGTGTTGTGTTTGTGTATGTGTTCCTCTCCTCCTAAATAGAAATGATATCTAGAGTGTTTCATTCCTTAAAAAACTTATATAATGTGAAGGAATGTCCATAGCCACCAGAAGAAGTGCAATTTAGAGCACATGGAATCTCATAGAACACCATGTGAAACATTTTGAATATTTTATACAGATCAAAAGAAAGTAGACACTAAACCAGGAACAAACAACAGGGTCTGGGGGCGTCCATGACCTGCCTGTGCCAGGCACCATTGTTCCATCCAGAGCTGGTACCAATAAAGACCCCCCATCATGTCCCAAAATCCTCCAGGCAGGGAGCCTATGGCACCTCTGCAAAAAGGTGCCACTGGAAAAGGAGCTCTTGGCTTAGGCTGAGCATGAGGGAGGGAAGGAAAGGTGTTTCCATAAATATTTGCTGTCTTTGTGGTCTTTTTGTGATGCTTTTTATCTTCTAGCTCTCAATACACAAATCAGTAATTAAGACTTTGTGTTGATTGGCAATAGATTAAATTATGAGGAGTTCCCCAAAGTGAACTGTCTGTTCACTCTGTCTGTCTTTTATTTCCTGAAAGCCACCCTGTAAGCAGAATCTAATCACAAGGAAATAATATATTTTCAAAATGCAAATGTCAAACACTTCCTTGTGAAGCATATACAGTTCAGCTAGGAACTAGCAGAATCTAATCACAAGGAAATAATATATTTTCAAAATGCAAATGTCAAACACTTCCTTGTGAAGCATATACAGTTCAGCTAGGAACTGCATATGTAAGTTCATATTTTGACTAGAATGTAAGGGGAGGATATTCAGCAGCCCTCTGCATGAATTTTCCCCCTTAGATGAATGATACAGAAATATATTCATTTTATGTCATTTAGTGTACAGTCATATATCCTTTGACACTCAGTGTTCAGTGTAAGCACTATTAAAAGTAAACTACATTAATTCTGTAAATGTAATTATCAATGGTCCTTAAAATGACAAGAATTAAGAATTTACCAAGATTCTGGAAAGGTAGGGCCCATTTATTTAAATTCATTGCTGCATACTTAACATAAACAAGATCAGATCCTAAGAGGAATCTCTGGATATTGACCTAACATAACTATTGATACTAATTTAAACAAAATGCTCGAACATATATAAGGTAAAATTACTAGGATTTTAATTTAATAAAGTGTGCCTTTCTACCATTTCCTTTTTCAGGTCAAGAGATGAGAGTGTAAACCAAGGTAGATGGGTGGATTATATGCATATTATTTCTGGACCACTGTAATTTTTCAAAGTTTTGGGGTTTTTTGTGAATCATTATGCACCATTATGATTACACTTTTCAAGTACCCATTACAAAAATGACACAGATCATTAGACCTACATACAAATAGCTTGTCGTGACCTTCTTAACAGTAGGAGGACCTTTAGCCTATGGAGCATGTCCTCAAATGTCAAGTGGAGTTAATTTCTCATTCACAGCAGTAAGAATCCTGAAATTGTGTAAATAGATGCAAGGTAATTGCTTACTATAGTGATTATAAATGTTTGAAACAACAGACTGTAACAATTCCCAGTCTTCATACCTAAATATACATCATATTTAGGCCAAAGCTTATAATTATTTTTGAATTCCATAATTACAGTATTGTACTGCATACTGGTGCACTGAGATGCAGGTGAACTAGAAACAGAGATATACAATTAACAGAGCCATTAATCCTCATATGGTTTATGTTACACTCAGGGAGAAAGAAACACCACATAATCCAAAAGATTTCACCCTTGCCAGTAAGTGCTAGGAGCACCAAACATTCTTTACATGAGGACAGCGGTATTCCACACACTTAGCAACATTTGTAAGTTAATGATATCAAAACAGTAGAAATGTTAAAAATATTTATTTATTCACTGCCGTAGGAATAAGCAACTTGCACATGTATTTTATATTCAAAAATGGTTCTGAAAACCATGACTGCAACAGAAATGAAAGGTGTTGGAACAGAAAGGCACAATACTTAAGATATGATATTTACACATAGTATGAATATTTACTTGTAATTCCTCCAGGAACAGGGCAGTAATAATAGCTTTTAAATCTTGTGTAGTATTCTCTATCAATAAACTGTTCATGTAGTTCTCAGAAATAGTACAATTAGCAAGTAACACACTTTGCAAAAGACAATCTTATGATCAAGTCAAAAAAAAATTTAAAACTACAGATAAAGAGATATTTTACTTCTGAGAATGCTATGGTGGCATCTGGACACTATCACCCTCTTTACACAACTCTACAGGGATATTGTAACAATACCTTTGCACTTGATAATACAGAAAACTAAGAATTTAGAAAATTAAATGATTAATTCTTGATATGCTGAACCCAGCATCAGATAAATACACAAATGTAAGACAGGGAACAACTGCCTAGATTCTAACATGAATTACTTAGGTAGGGTTACAGTAAGTGACAGTCTGAACAATACCAGATGATATTGTATGGTTGCAACATCATCTATGAGGTTTAGTAGTCATCTTCAGTACATGTTTTTCCTGAGCTAGAAAACTGGACAAGTTTGCACAGTATGTAAGGAAAGATGAAAAACACATGGACAGACTCCAGCACATAGCAACCAGAATTACCCTAAAAATTTTGCCTATAAGAAATGGCTAAAGGAGTGATTTTTAATTTAGAGAAGGCAAAACTGAAGGAAGATGTATTTATAATAGATACATAGAAAGATAGATAGATAGATAGATAGATAGATAGATAGATAGATAGATAGATAAACTGACCTAAGCATGCAGCAAGAGTGATGCACTTTAGATGATGGGAAAAAAAATGTAAGAGTTAGGATGGTAGAATACTGGAATGGGATGCCCAGACATATTGTAGGCTCATTAAAAGAAATTTCAGTCAGTTAAATAGACAGCTGTAAGATATGATATAGCTGATCTTGCCTGAAGTAGGTAACCTCTTCAAGCCCTTTTCCTCACAGTTTCTCGTGTTTTTTGATAATACCACATGCAAGTTTAATACAGTTTCACAAGCTGGGTTCTTGCAAAGTTTTTCTTTCAGGGAAAATATTGTATACAAATGATAATATTTCTAAACTGTAGCTCATGATTTCTGTCTGATCTTCTAGCTGTCTCTGTACTAATAAAATTAGTTAGACAAATAATTTGCAGACAGTGAGGAAAAATGGCATATGTGATCAGCAGGTATTCGTACAGCTAAATTCTCTGACTTAATTAAAAAAGATTTCTGTACCCATAAAGGCTACTGGCCCTTGGGAGCCCCTAACCATGCTTCTCGAGATGGCTCCAGCTAGTACTGGGCAGTACTGGTCATCACTGGTCAGCTCTGTGTCAGGGACAGGCCAGCAGTCAGTACGTAAAACAGGACAGTGCTCAAGCCACAGCATGGCTTTGGTTTGCATATTTGTAAAGGTCTAAGTCCACCCAGTTTAAGAATTGAAACTTGGGAACTGTTCCAAATCACTGGAGATGCCTTCTTATCAGGAGGAAATCTCAAGTGCTATAGTTAGTGTATCAAGTGCAGAACTGCAAAAAGTCTCCATGAGTTATATAACAGCTTTGACCATATTACAGTTATGATGAGAAATGTGCTACCCTTCAGCAGTTTAAGAGCCTCAAGAAATGCAAAAAATACTGTTTGAAGTAGTAATTTCTTGCCCATCAGCCAGTCTTTCCTGACTGAAGTTTCAGCTTGCAGTGGCTGAACTAACTTACAGAATTTCTGCTTTTTGTTATTCTATTTTTGCATCAAGCACACAACATATGGAGCTATAGTAAGAAAGGATGCAGTGATTTCTGAAGTTTGCTTCAAATTGTTCCAAGGAACGTCCTGATTTTTCCAAAGCTCATACAAACCTTAAAAGGAAATAAAAATTATATTTTTTTTATCCTCAAAGTTACATCTCTGCACATGAATGACATAAAACTTTCTGTAGACATTCAAGCTATCCAGTTATATATTCACTGCTACAGTCATTTCTGTCTTTTAAATATTCTAACATCAGTGACTTAATATTTTTGATATTTTGATATCTGCTGTCTAAAAAACCCACAAGCTTAGTAATAAAGAAGAAATTCAATGTAAGAAACGTACATTTAAATATACATTTAAATCTGTTTAAAGATGTCAAGAAGATGTGTAAAGAATCTGTTTAAAGTAAACCTGTTACTGTAAAGTTCATAATCAACTACATTTTCATGATGTTAAAACAAACTCTTGAAGATTATAAACTTGTTTTCTCTCAACATGCTCCCTTCTGTTTTCATCAGTGAAATATTTTTGTTATTGTTTGCCATTGAAATTCCCATTCTGACAGGATATAATATGAAGATAAGCTGTATGGAACTCTATTTAGCACTTGGGAAAAACTTTATGTCTAAGAAACACTGAGGTTTATCAGTAACAGTACTATTGTCACAATCATATTGCCACCTGACTTCATTCCATTACGTATTTTTTAATTGGAGTGCCATTCATTAGGGGCTGAAACAGCAGGCTGACCTGATTAAGAAAAATTAGTAGGAAATGTAATTCTTCCAGTTCTGCTTAAGTAAAATCCTTTTATTTCTAAACAATACTGTGCTGTTGGTATCCGCATGCTTTCATTTTTGCTAAGGAATAAATTTTCATTTAAAGTACACTAAAGCCATTTTTTTTACCTTTTGTGATGAATCTAGGCCACCAAGCACAACTGAAACTGAAGGGGTTTATTTTTTAAATAAATAGATCTGAGCTAAGACTGCAAGTTTCAGGTGTCATTGAACCAGCAATTGTTATTTTCTTCTCTGAACAGGAATATAAGCCCTAGAAAAATGATATCAACAGAAAAGCGGTAAAATATTCTGCTGCAAGCCTCAGAAACAACTTTGAGTTAGTTTCTCTTGAAAAATGAAAGTAAAGCAAATGTTGAGAGATTAATGGAATTATAGTTGTTTAAAAATAAACAGCTTTTAAGCAGCTGCTAACAATATTCATGCATTGGTTTAACTCTGACAAAACAGATAGTAAAATATTTTGCTGTATAGTCACAGGAATATATAGCAAATTAACTCCTAAAATTTGTGTTATTCAAGGAGTTGACAAGAAAATAATTTCAAATTAAATCTGTGAATAAACTGATAAGCAGATAAATATAAACTCTTCAACTGACGCAAGTTATGATAAACTGTAAAGCAAAAGATTTTACATGAAAAAGAAGTTTAATTTCCTGGTGATTTTGAAACTTAAAGTAGAGCAATTCTTTGGTATTGGAATGGTCTTCCAACACAGGATTTCTGCTTCTGCTGAGTTGTGAACAAAGAGAGAGGTTTCCAGGTACCCTTGGAAAATTTTTGAATTATGGGCATGAAGTAGTAAGGTGATAAGCATCTTCCAGTCTTCCAAAAATCTTTTTTCATTTTGCTAACAGATTAGCAAAGTATAAGCAAAAAATTCAGCTAAGGAAGGTTAGTAGGAAGCTTGTGTGGGAACTCAGTAACTTATAGAAACAATCCTTAGTAGTTTTTTGCCATTGACCTGTTTTTGCAACCATAGTAAAAATATTTGTTTTGTTTTTCAACAGGGAGCTTTAAACAGAAATAAATAGATGCATAAAAGTTCTTTAAATCAATTTAACATTATAATTGGGGATTTGAATGTTGGAAGATAAATGCTTAATAATTCAGAGAAAGAATCAGTGAAAGAATAAGTGTACAGCAAATCATAGTATGTGCAAATAGGAAACAATTTATTGGTTCAAGGAGACAAGAAAATTAATGCTCCAATTATTATGTTTGCAGAATTCCTTGGTGAGTAGTTTTTTCTCATTGTAAGACAACCCAAAATAATTCAGTTTTGCAGAGTAAGTTTTCTAAGTAACTTGTGGGAATTTAACCATAACACTAAATAAGGCTAATGGGAGCCTTACAACTGATCTCTCTTCAACAGTATGTTAAAGGTATTTACCTCAGAGAAAAGTTTTACAGGTGTTTAGACCAAGTCTTCAGAGTGATTAGACTCTAATATAAGGATGACAATCTACCCTTGGGCCCTTATGCACATGTTGACAGAGAATGGTGATTTATTTATCCAAGTGTTTGTCTCTCAGCTTCAGTCAAAGGGAAGGTTCACCTTAATTTATCTGGATAATGCACCTTTTTCTATACTTCCAGCTTAACCTAAAATTTGAAAAACTGAACAACCTTTCTTTATAAACACATCTCATATTACTTAGGCAAAAAACTTTAGAAGATTGGAACTTCCAAAAGATTCCTCAGCACATAGGCAGTGATAACAAAACTGTTATGAGGAGTGCTTTTAATGCAAACCTAGAATATTTCTTCCATACACACAAATCCCAGATTGATTTATTCTTCAGTATAAAAATACTTTTATTTGCCACGATAAAAAAAATGCTCAGAAGTAGTCAAATTCATTTTAAAGAAAACGAAACCACAGCAGAAGTCCTCAAGATTAGAAGAAATAGGATTATACGATTCCAATACAACTTTAATATTTATAGCACAGAGATACATAAAGCAAGCAGATTCATAAAGTCCTCAATATGCAGCAGCATGTGCAGTCTTGAAGATAAGAGGGATGTCATCACTTTATATTGTTGCACATAAAGGTCATTCTTCCTATCCTCTTTCATTAAAGGGAGTATAAGTTTGTCTCACAGGTCATATAAACCACATTGTTACAATAAGAAAGAGAGAATGTGGCAATATTTATCCTAGATCCGTTCAGAAGTAAACAGCCAAGAAACCCCCAAAACAAACAAACAAACAAAAAAAAACCAACCCAAGACCTAAAAAAATGCAAGGGTAAAGCCAATGAGCAAAATATTAATATTCACATCACTGGCTGTCCTGTTTTTCTGATGACTTTGCTTATATCTGCACTGAATATTTGTGCTAGCCAAAGCAAGCCTCAGAGCAAACTGCCCTTTAGTCTCTGTATGTCCGCCCAGAATGCACCCCTCAAGTAACAGGCTTTGCCAGCTTTCTTCACTTTTTCCAAGGGGGCCTATGTTGCTCTCCCTCTGAGGGGTGCCTGTAAATCTGCTGTCTCTCAGAGAACATGTCCCAGATCAGCCCTTTTTAAACAGGCTTGTCAAAAATTGTATATCACACAGAGCTCAAGGAAGCTGCAAGAGAGGCCCAACATGCACATTTCCCTTCCTCACGCCTTACTCTTTGACAGCTTTTGACAGCTACACCCAGCACAGCTGAACCTGGTTTTGCTGGAAGACACAGGCTGTGCTGTGTTGATTTCTAATAGAGAGCTCATCATCCATTCACCCCTAACCACTCCCACATAGCTAGGATTTGTTAGAAACGCATACTGGCACAAATTAGTATAGCTTAAAAAAAAAGTGCTTTTTTTTTTTCTTTTAATTCTAACTTTGGAAGTTTTAGACCTGTTAACTTAAAATATGGAGACTACACAAGGATTAGGCCCCTCTGCAACATGGGATTTTTCTCTTCTTCCCATAAAAACCTTGATAATTCTTTGACACCACTCTTACGGTCCATTCATGTTTTCTCCCTCACATGCACAACTATGCCCACAGAGAGCCTGGTTTGAATTACCTCAATGCATCGAGGAAAGCAAATGGTAAATGGAGGAGACCTTCTGGTACCTGCACCCAAAGAGAATGCATATAACTTGCCCATTATCCTCAATAATGGATGTTTACAATGACTCAGGGATGACAGCTTTACCAATAATATAAATGCTTGCAATGTAAGCTACTGTTTAATCTTCTAATGAAACATATTTGATTTATAAAATTGCTGAAGTGTTCCCAGCAATGATTTTCAGAGACACTGGGATTCCTCTTTGTAACCAGCAGTATGACAGGGGTCTCCTGACTGAGTGGAATAAGGTGATAGCATGTGTCTTGTAGCCACCAAATCATGTATCTTTCACTGTATTTGTGTTTTTCTAACTACAAAGCAATGGACTAAGTGAGAGGCATAAATATTCCTATCATAGAGAAACACAGGAAAAAATGAGGGGTTGAGTGGTCACAAATCAATACTCCCAGAGACAAACAATTGCTGTAGAGGTGCACATCGTATTAATGAAGAGTGAATATTGATTTAGTTAATAGCACTGTTCCAGTAAACTTTCATAAGCATCCCTGACCCTGGTTTGTGAACTCTTCCATGAAGGCAGATCCCATTATCTCTATGGATTCCTGCTCATTTATAGAGAGCTTCTTCTATAAAAAGTGTTTTAAAGGAGTAAGGATAACTCACAACAGAAAAGTTTTGAATAGTTACAATGTGAACTTTTATCAGACCATTAAGCTTTACTTCTTCCCACAGCTTCTAGGAATCTACAGATCTTAACCTATTCATAGGCCAGTCCTGAGTTTGCAAGGATAACAGATATATTTCCAATATTTCCCTGAAAATTCTTTGGAAGCTGGCTGCTTTTTCTGCTTGCATAGTCATAGTTCATAATTTCACCTTTTCAAGACAGTCTGTATTCTATTTCACACATCATTTGAATTCATAAAAAAATAAATTAGACTAGAAATAGTGAAGATTTGGACTTTATTGTCATGGAATTTTTCCCCTCTAGTATGAAACTGAGGAGTTTCTTAAAATTTCTTCAAGTATACTGAGAAAGGAAAGAAAGGCTGCAGTACTAATGTCTTTAGAAATATTGCTAAAATACAGTGAGTTTTTGATGATTAAAATGAAAATAATGTTGTCCATGAGGTCTTTTAAATAAAGTCAGCTGAATGAAGGTATCTCAAATATAGACCTCAACATTACACACCAACTATACTGTTATGAATACCTGATGCAATTTTAATTATTAAAAATCAGGATTAAAAAAAGTTTTAAAAAATTTAATTTATGTTGACTTTTGATAATATAAAGGTTTTTAGACTATGAATGCATATATAATGTTCTGGATCTTTTTAAAATCTTGCTATATTATTAATCCCACCCCTTCTTTCCAAGTTTTTCTCTAATCAGAAAAGGGAATATCTTTGCTTCTGTTCAAGCAGGCCAGGTATATGGAAAATTCAGTTTGCCCAAGCTGTCTGTCAACAGATTATTTAACCAACAAACTCATGGTGCTCTTAATTAACTACACAGAATTATTTATCTTTTATTCAGTACAACAAATTGGATTCAGCATTCAGCTAGAAATATAGTTATCTACAGGTGAGGTAGGTGTGTAAGATTCAATTAAAGCCAAAGGCAGTTATAGTCAGTGAATTCAGCAGACCAGCCACTTCAGCACAATTGTATTACTTAAATATGAGCAATGGCATGTCATCACACCTGACATACTTTATGGTATGCAGAACACAGGAATCATAAGATAAGACACAGGACCAGGGTGCCATCTGGGCCCCCAGGTCTGGACTAGCAGTAACCAGGATAGGTACTGCTACTTGTCTGTCTCCAGTGTCACCAGTCAACTCCAATTATGCAAAGGAATCAGTGTCCCTTGTATCTCCAGTCCAGAGGGGCAGAGTTTTTCCAGGTATTATTTTTTAAGTTGATATGTGTTAAGTCAACTGTGTAACACTTCAGAACTACAACCCTCTCCACTGAACCTTAAAATGTGTTGAATTTGCATGATCTAGTCCTGTTTTCTGCATAGTCACCGGTGGATAATCGAAAGCCCAAATCACAGCTACTACTCCACATCTCAGCTGAGAGCAGCACAGGATGCACCCAAATTCACACACTGGGGCACAAAGAAATCCCCCTGAACAGAGTGCTATCAGCAGGGTCACATCACTTTTCTTCTCCCATAAAGCCAGGAATCTCCCTCCATTAGGTTACTGGGCTGCTGAAAGGGAACTTGAGGGGGAAGTAATATACCTTTGAAAGCATATCTTAATATGCAGGGAGACAATTTTCTTGTCCTGCTTTTGAATACAGATAAACCTTGAATCCCTCTACAGTTCATCTAAAAGTGGAAGACACTTCCAAAAAAGCCCCTAAAACTGAGTAGACTTTAGATGTTAATCAGTCTCTTTAAGATGGCTATGTCTCTTCAGTGATTCCAATGAAGTTTTGGCAGACAGATCCTCATTTATTTCTTTCAGCTAGGTAGGACAAATTTAACCCTCCTGACTAAAAGAAAATCAAAGATAGTAGAGGATAATTATGTTTTCTTATTTCTCCTACCCCAACCCTGCTAGAATCTTATTTTTGAGGTGCCTGTTAGCATATTTTGATGGAGACTAAGTTTCTGACAGACACCTGTCTAGTTTTAAGACAAGCTTAGTTCAATGAAAGCTAAGTAGACTGACACAGAATAGGTTGTCAGTCTCTTGACAAAATATGCCTCAGAAGATGCTTCTGATGATTCTTCTAAGAGAATTTAAGTTCTATAGCAAAAAAAATATTTTTACTCATAAAACTATATATTTGGGAGGGTGGGGGGGTTGTCTTGTCCCAGGAAAAATACCCCAGTGAAATACCTCCATTAATTTTTTTTTAAACTAAGTTATTTTACACATACAATTTCTTTGTAATACCAAGGTATCTACATATACAACTACTCTGACTTCAAATATGGAATTTTCTACCATTCTTCTTCAGGGACAAGTCTGTGGTCTAACAGAGCTTACCCAGATGATTGCTACTTGTTCTTATATACACACAGTAAAGTAGGTATTAAACTGTTTTTTACAGAGTACCCCAAATCTGTTAGTTAAATGCAACATTTTGAAAAATCTTTCTGATTTTGGTATGGAATTCAGTGTCTTTTTACCAGGAATAAGTTTGTCTGGCTTTACTATATTGGGTGAAGCAAATTAGGAAAATGAAGAGGGAAACTGGTGGGACTTTGCTTTTGAAATGTTCTGTAATTAACAGCTCAATAACTGCCTATATCTCTGACATTTCTATTTTCTTTTTTTTGTGAAATGAGGTTATTGTTCTGCATTTCACTTTTGTGCAGTTAATACAGTCAAGAAAAATATTTTCCTGTCCACTTGTTTTGTAGATATTAGGGATATAGCTCCCTGAAAGATTTCACATTGTTTAGAAGGTATCATTTTGTATCAAGTAAGTTCAGATGTGCTACTTTTAAATTACTTTGATGTTTTGCTGGAAATCTAAGTACTATCATTACAAAAGGATTGTATTCAACCAAAACACAGCTTTGTATTGCAGTATCTAGCTTTGCTGTTATTTACAAAATTATGTGCATTAGTGTACATGAGTGTCTTGGTTTGAGACACATTTGGAGGCATTTCTCTCTAATCTCCTTCTTGAGTTCCTGGCGATTCTCCTCCATCTTATCTTCCGCTTTCTGCAGATGTGTTTCCACAGCTGTGATTCTTGCATGTGCTGGGCCATGTGTCACCTCAGGACAATGAGTCTCTTAAATATTTTTTTTTCAGTGTTCATACAGAGATTTTATTAAAGACAAAAAGAATAAGGGAAATACCATGTACCATGAAAAAAAATTAAATTAGCAGGATCATCCTCTTTTTGGAAGCAGGAAAAAACACTTGAAATTTCATTTCATTTAATGAGTTAGCAAATTTATTGGCTGTCAGTGAGTTATATTACTTAAGATACTAAATAAAATTATTAAACATATCAAAACTGAGAAGGCACAATCTTTTCTAACAACATTGTACCAACAAAACTAGCTAAAAAGCCAAATATCAGGTTTGAAATATTGTGCTCCTTACGTAACTCTTAAAGTTTGTTTTCTGTGCTGGTAAGAACACTGTTTAAAAGGCCTGAAGGAGCTCCAGGAGGAAAAGCAATGGACCAAGCAGAGAGCCCAAGGGGTATTCTGCAAGACTAGAACTAAAACATAATTTATCCTGTCACCAGTACAGAATGAGGGACAGAAGGAACATTCTGCAGGCACTAAAACATTTTTCCATCCCTGTATGTGACTTTCAAGCTATCCGTCTGTAGGTTGCTATAGTATTAGTAAAGGGAAACAGAGGTAGCTCCATCCCAACACGTGAAGTTAAATATCTCAGACAGAGAGGAAAGCTGATCATATCTTTCTCAAGAGCATGTATACTTGTGCATTTAGTAAACTCAAGAATCTGCATTACATCTGATGTGCAGTGACCGAACTACCACTGTCTTTCAAAGTGTGCAATTTTTAGGAATTACTGGAGAAGATAAATATTAATTTTTAATAACCCACCATACTTCTTATCCATAGGCCAGACAGGAGTGAGAGTACACCCTACTGAACACTAATCACAGTACAATCTCCTCACTTCAAATGGTTGGTAATTTTACAAAACACAAAACAGAAAGGTGAAAGAAGTACAGTACACAAGCAGTGCAATCTCCACAACAATTAGTTCCTCACTTCTTAATACCTAATAAAGTATCCAGGGCCAGGAAGAAGGGTTGGCGCAAACAGACAGCCAGCATATAGAAAAATCTGTTACATGGCATCAAAACTCCCTGCTTCAATAGTTTCAATCACTCTGCCCCCCCTAGATGGGCTCTCTCCCAAAGCTAAGCTTATGTCCTCTAAAAACTCTGCTGTGAATAGAAGTGAAATGACCCCAAGTCTATTCATTTCTTCAACCTTTAGAATACCAGGCCCCATTTAATTTATTTTTGCTTCTTTTCAGAATATTTCCTTGTTGTATGAATCATATCTGAATGCATGATACCTCATGAATTGTGATTAGAACTATCATTACAAGCATGACTGAACACTTGCTGCCAAGTAGGCTTGCCTAGACCTGCAAATTCTTTATACAGGGAGGAGAGAGAAAAAAAACCCCAGGACTATTTACCATTTAGGAAATAACAAAAACAAGCAAGCCTGTTTCTACTATATGTTTTTATTTAACATTACCTTCCTTTTACTTAGCTGAGGCTGATCTCTTAGAGTTTCAAAATTGTCCCTGATTAACAACAGATTAATTATTAATAGATTTAATAAATAACAGGTCTGCATTCACTTTATCCACGCTTCGTAATTTTCAGGAAGATTTTAAAAAAGACCGACTGGTTGTCGTTTCTTCCTGTGCTTAGAGGTATCTTCAGAGAACTCCAGCAGCTCATTGTGGAGGGATTTCCCTTTCCAGAGGCTATGCTGAGCAACTGTTTCCAGACCACTGCCCTTTTTCTTTTCTGCACTGTGGATGCTACCATGTTACCAGGGACGGAATTTGAATTTGCAAATAGTTTCACCTGGGGAAAAAAAAAAAAATGGATGAAAGTTAATTGGGATCACTCATGCTCAACAAATTTTATTTATAAATATGCAAAGCTGGTCAGTTTAAACTTCCATGGAAATTACTTATGAAGGACAGTAACAATTACAGACAGAGATGCTGGACTATTCCAAAAGGTTTCCTCATTTTTTCCAACAACCACATTTCAATCACATTTTAAAATAAGATAAATGGGCACAGAGATTACCGAACCTCCTTAGTAGTGTTTTAAGTGCTGTTTAAAATGAAACTAACAAAACAACCCTAGGGAAAACCAAAAATAATGGGAAAATTCCCTTATAACACTTTGCTAGAGACATTAATTTATAATTCTAAAAGAGTATAACTGACCCTAAAGAAGCCTTGCTATCATGGCAACTATGAATGACATCTCTTCAAATGCATTATGACAGCTTTAGGTCAGTGTTCTAATTCCTAGATATGAACTTAAAAAAACAAACAAAAAAAAAAAACCCAAAAAAACTAAAAAAAAAACAAAAAAAAAATACCCAGATGACAACTAAATTCAGTGACATTCATTTCTTTCTTTTATATTTCCTCCTTGATATTTCTCCTTTTCCAACAATTACCTGGTTTAGATAGCCCTAACTGTGTATTTTTCAGCATTGCTGTGAGATTATGACCAGAGAGGCAGCTGGAAACAATGTCTCTAATGGTCTCGTTCCAGGTTTGATCTTGCCAGCATGGCAAAGAACAGAATGTAAAATTGTAAACCTGCAGGAGAAAAGCTGCAAGTATCATTCAACACCAGCAAGACAGAAATAATTTTCTGCCTTTACTTTTTTCCCCCTCTCTGCTTTGTATACCTTTGCATTGGTGTCTTTAACGAAAAATGGCTCTGGCAAATGCAGCAACAGTAACATATTCAGTCCACTAAAGCTTTTTCTCTTTCAGAGAAAGGGAAGAAAAAGCCTCTGCCTACAGCAGTCTCTCAAATACTGTAATAATAGGTTTCTCTGATAAAGAGTATTGCCATGCAAAGAGCTGGCACAGCTAAACCAATGAGAATTAGGATTGCTGTTGAAAGGACAGCCTTATTTTATACTCTACGCTTCAAAGCAGAAGATTTAAGTATGCTACTAAACATCCTTTGCAAAGGGAGTAAGTGGAGGAAGTTGGACCTGCTGAGCTAGACAAGCTACCATAACCTGGGTTAACCCTTTAACTAGTTTTAGCAAGAGAGACATACTAGCAGCTTTTACATTCTCTTTTGATTTCTATTGACAGTAATGCAATAAAGTCCATTTCAGCTCCCATCTGTAGGCATTAGTATTGGGTTTGCATGGCCAAGCTTTGGTAGCAGGGGAAGATTACCGAAGTGGCTTCTATGAGAAGCAAACCCAACACAGCATTATAACTCATAGACTCATCACCATCTTTCAGTACCTTATCAGAAAGGAGACTGCAGCTGGAACACACAAAAATGGTTAACACTGCCAGTCTGAAATTTCCACTGGGACAAACTCACCCCCAGCAAACATTTGAAAAACGCTCTTCAGCATCATCTGATCTAAAGCTACCTAAGCAGTCCATAAATATTTCTTATTCTTGGCTGTATCCTGAGGAACATTGTCTGTGATTTTACAGCTTTGCTTTCCTTTTCAAGTTCATAGTGCAATGCCTAATGGACATTATCTTTGGAACAGTTACCTTCACATAGTATCTTCTCATCAGTTTCTCTCAGATAAGGCCCACAGAGCTTAAATTTACACTCATCAATTGTTGTAGACCATTAAAATCTTTGGTCATTAACTTGTTGCCTCCAGAGATTCTATTGAACTGTTTCTCAAGTGCTGGAATTTACCCTCCAGGCCTGTGAAACTAGAAGCCCCTACTGAGGATAGAATACTGCCAGACAGTGAAGGTTTCAGCTGCTTAACTTACTGCCTCAGCTGACAGTGCTTGCCAGTAGGCATTCTGATTAGGTCAAGTAAGCAAGAAGTCACAGCAAAATAACCTGGTTCTCAAGAATAAACCTTTCTCTTTTCTTCCCTTTAGCAGAAAGAAGAGGTCTGGGCCCTGCAATAATAGGACTCTTCAGTTATTTTTGGCTGTTACTTCCCCTTTTGTTATCAAGAACTTAGTCTTTTGTTTGAAATTAGTTCTGAGAAGAATAGATATCTTCTACTGGGCCAACAATCACGGAGGAAAACAGAGAGGCAAGCTTTTGGACTCAAGAATGCTTTGGGGTTCATCAGATCTGTAAAGTGAAAAAAAAAAAAGAGTAGCTGTTCAAATGAAATGAAATTATGTCAATCAAATAAAGGACTTGATCAAAACCAGAAAGGTAAGTAGCTGTTATCTCATATGAAACAGAGGCAGAAAAGCAGTTTTAAAATCAGTTTCAGAGGAACAGGCTAGCTGGAAAACTGTATAGGCCATTAGACCAATGTCTTTATTGATTCTATTCTTTTTAGCAGCAAGTAGAGTTACAAAGACTAGTCTGTGGGTTCATCTTTGAAGGTAGTCTGTAGGAGTCCTTAGAGGATCAGGAATGAGCAGTCAGAAACAAAATGAAAAATATTGTCCTACTGTTAAGTGGCTATTTCTATCCTTTACAAATTGCCTGAGTGAGCTCATTTTCACACACAGCACTCATTTAATTGCACCCATGTTGCATTCACAAGGGCATTTGTTCCACCAAATGAAGTACACCACAGATTGGGTTGAATAATTCTAGGACCTATAGATTTTAATGCTTTTGGTTTAGGGAGTATTATTTGTAGTAACTGAGGAGAGTGTTTGCATTGCTCTGGCACTGTTTAGCTCCATTTCACTTTTGTGGCCATATGTGAGTTTATTTCTGAATGTATGATTAGTAAGGTAGGGGATGGTTTAAAAATTACGAAAGGAGTCATCATCTGAAACTATGTAAGACAGAATCTGCAAACAGGGTTTTCAGTTCTGATGAATTGCTCTGTAGTCTGGAATGGGATGTTCTTCCCAAGGGCACACAGTTTACGGGGGTTTCTTGCACTTATGTAGGTAAAACTCTCTTTGGAAAACAAATATCTTGAACTAAGTGTATCTTTTAAATTCAAACTGAAAGATTTTGCTTTTGAATTATAAATTATTTACTTGTGACAGTGTATTATTATCCTGAGTGATTTAGGAAATAAAAAAAAATGGTGGTAAGGAATTTTAAAAGCAGTAAAACCTGGTTTTAGAGTGACTGAAAGTGAAACTCATTCAGTATAGGAAAATTCTATAGAAAACACTATGTATCTGTTAAACTTAGTTTCTGCTAGTAGAGAAACCGAGTTTCTGCTTGACAAAGTAGTGTTATTAGCGGGCTAATGAGGGACTATAACAGTCTTTACACCTTACTAGATTATAATAGCTTCCCAAATGTTCTCTATGCATTAACATTTCATAGGAACAAACAACTGGATATTAGTGGAAAATAAATCTGATAATCACAGAAAGGATCCTTTCAAATAATCAAGGCAAACTAGGAGTGTTGAAAAGAAGTTAATGTTAATCTTAACACTTAGATTAATGATGAGCAAAAATTGAAATTGGAAAGGTAGAAAAATTTTAGGAGAAGTAGTAAACAAGATTTTTTTATATGCTCCATTCTCCAGTCCATCCAAATCAATGTACCCTACAATGAATATTCACAATTCTGTGCGGTTTATACCTAAAAAGTCAACTAAATCCAAAAATTTTTAAATTAACCTTAGTTAATTTTATGACATGATATAAACGTGCGTGAAACTAATTACAGACAGGTTTGAAGAGTACTTGCTTTCATGTCCTGGAACCTAAAATTTCACCAAATCATACCTTACCAAGGAAAAAAAAAAAAAAGCCACAAAAATGAAGAAATAGCCTCCCACAAAACCAAACTAAAATAAAAAAAAATATATCAAAAATAAAAAAAAAAAAAAGTGGTGAATGATTTGGTTAGTGAACACATTCAAATGATGGGGGAATTGAAAAAAAAGACCTAAATGCTCAGACTGGGAATTTAGATTATCTAGACTATGCAAAGACAGACATAGAAGACAGACAGACATCCTCAAAGTGCATTCAGAGTAGAGAGCTACCTGAGGGAAACTTTACATGGGTGCTTCCAAAGAGACCTGAGCAATTCTTTTTGCTAGCTTGCATCCTGTTTCCTCAGAACACAGAGTGAGTTTGTATTTCTAAATACTTTTTTTTTTTTCAGAAGAAAGCTGGGAAAACCAGAATGAACAGATGTATTCTTTTCAGTAAAACTTTCAAAATGTTTGTCATTCAACCAAAACAGGAAAACAAGTGAAGTTCCATCTTTGAATTGAAGTTCACCTTCCAACAAAGGATCTTGGCATGTACATTACAGACTGGTACATTAGGATTGGGCAGTGCTACTGATTAAGATGTTGGCAGAGATGTTTTGGGTATCTATGAAACCCAACAGAATGAATTCTATTAAATTTATGGTTATTTGTTTAAAATAATAAATATCAAGGAGGAAAGCAAGTCAGAGGTCCAAATAAACGTAGAGTATACTTTTTTTTTAGTAGCTTTGAAAATAAGGTTTCCTTGGATGTGCTTCTATACTAAACATTTTGTGAGGTGCTGTATTGATCTGGACTTTAGATTGCCCCCACTGAAGAATTATTGGTTTTCTACTGATTCTGTTTTGCAGTGTACCAATTACTTTTCTTTGAGACAAAAAATGATTTAAACAAGACTTGATCCTGGAGACTCCTCCCCAAAGCCAAACCTTGGAACTCTGCCTAACACTCTCTTCCACGCCTATACCCCAGGAGGCATTATATCCTCAAATATTCCCCATTACCTCATGACAGACTGTAGTGTGTACTTGGTTTATCTCTAGTCTCATCCTGTAGCATAGTAGCACTGTGAAAACTACAATCCTCATATTGCTTCAGGCCTTTACAGATGAAAAATACCACCTAGAATTAGCTGTATCTTCAGGACAGGTGGATATAATATGGAGACAGGAGAGAAACAAGACCATGCAGTGTTTTATCTAGTGTAAGTACAGGCAATCTGCTCCATGGAGGGTGAGTGAGCAGTGTGGGCACAAGCAACTGGACACCATCTGGGCTTGGAATGTCTCTAGGTCTGGAGCCTTTACAAACATAGATGTGGCTGTCATGTCCCAAATGTGATCTAAGTCACAAGTGTGCATTTATTTTAAGTCACCTAGCCCCTGTTCTCTCACATTAGCAAGAGATCTCTTTTTCTCTTATGTTCTCTTGTACTTATCAAGGACATAACATGATTTCTAAATCCGTGACAAAAATAATTTAAAGCTTTTACAGAACACAAGGATACTAACTAAATCTTACTCAAATCTTGAGAGTGAGGGTTATTTTATAAGTCCTCTGGTATTACAGGCAAAAAGGTTTCTCTTTGAACTAATTAGTGCTCAGTTTTGGTTGAGGTCCTGAAGTCTGTGAAACTTGCACACAGTGTGCTGCCCCTGCAAGACCAAGAAAAAAAAAATCAAATCTATGGAAAGAATGAGGATGTTAACAGCATTTTTCATGTTCTGAGGAGATATTTTCAAGTCAGAGAGTAAAAATTTCATATCTGACATTCAATTACTCCCTTAAACAAAAACATCTAAATATTAATTTGTTATCTAAAAAACAGATAAATAGAACTGATAAATTTGGTAAAACCTACTGTTGAATACCTGTTTTCACTTTTCCCCCTCCGGGTGTAAAGGTATTTCCATCACAGGAAATACTTTCAACATACCAGAGATTCATTACAAGTTAAACCAGCAATACTTTTTTTTTACTATTTTGCATAAATTGTGAGAAAATAATACCATGAAAAATGTGTTGCATTTAAGGTTTAAAACTTTAGGATGCTCAGCCACTATGAACTGATGTCACACAGTGCCACTAAAACCCATAGTTTATAGGTTCTCTTACTTTAAAAGCCAGTCCCCACTCAGGCACAGTGATTATCCTTTTCAAAGACTGTACATTACAAACCTCAGATATGAAACTGCTCTTCCCAATTTAATGCAGAGGGTTGTGTCACAGGTGACATTTGCAGGGTGATAGTTCCATTTCAGTGTGAAAAAAGATGCCTCAAATCACATGACTTCATATCTCCAGTTTTCGTTCAATTGTGTAACCGATCTGATGTGAATGAAAGCTTCTCTGTTACTGACAAAGGAAGGATACTGACAGCTTTATGTGCAATTAGGCTCTCACACCAGTTCCTTTAGCATTTACCTACAGCTCCAGCGTTTAGTTTCTTCCAAACAGCTATTTCTAGCCCCATCTGGAGCCAAGCACTTCCCTTTTGAAAAGACCTAGCAAGCATAAAGGCTTAAAGACCAGGGCTTTGACAGTAACCCCATGGGTAAGTGACATGGCATGACTAACAGTACACAGAGGGAAAATTTCCCCACCAAAAGAGGCAGTTGCCTCCTGGGTGTGTTCCATGGCTCACACTAACTTCTAAATTGCATTTGTGTATTATCTTTAAGGCTACTGGTCAACATGCATAAAAAACAATTACATTTTACAGGCAGAGACTGCACAGTAGCCAGGCCCTAGACTGACACAGCTTAGTTTAGGAGTACATGGACATGGATGCCAGATGGAGAGTATCTTTGCATCTCAACACCAAATTTATACAACAGGAGGATTTGGTGGAATGACATTTTCTCTGCTTGTTTCTGTTTCAACACAGGGCCAAAGGGTAAAAGAAGCTCTCCATTCGCATTTCTGTTAATGACCTAAATGAGAATAAGCAGTACTTTTATTAGCCTGAAGGAGGACCCCAGGCTAGAAAGTGTTGTTTTCAACCAGCAGTTGCATTAAAGGATGGCATTAGAATTCAAATTACACTGAAAAGTTGGACAAGTGGCTGGAAAATCTAAGATGCAATCCAATAAAGACAAGTGCTAGACTTTACTACTAGGAAGAAAGAATCAACTGCACAAACATTGTGTGGAAAATGACTGCAAAATGTTTTCTGTTTAGAAAAATATAAAGCGAAGATAAAGTATATTATTCTTTCTAGAAAAAAAATAAAA
The DNA here is from genome assembly GCA_013399225.1 of Rhipidura dahli. Classification (NCBI taxonomy): domain Eukaryota; kingdom Metazoa; phylum Chordata; class Aves; order Passeriformes; family Rhipiduridae; genus Rhipidura; species Rhipidura dahli. Next base: position 411,989 of record VXAC01006729.1, read on the forward strand.
TCTTACAAATCTTAAAACTCCGCCTATTGATGTGGAGATGACTTTAAAAAATCCTGATATGTGGTTGTTTAAAGTTGCTGCTCTTGTGTCATTAATTACCAGAGGGTGACATGCTACTGCTGCCCTAGATAAAATGTAATTTTTGCCAGTGTTTGGGATTTAAAAGCAGCTTTAAAGCTCCCTGACTCAAACATTTAACCTGATTTATGGATTGTGCTCAGAGAGTACTAAGGCTAAGTCTCACTAAGATCACTTTAAAGTACTGTTAAAATTAAGTAAAGAATCAAATGTAACTACTAAACTAAACACCTTTTGAAATATTAATTATGAATTTTAAGTGAAGGGAATAAACAAGAAATAATTTAATCTGTGACATATAATAAATCCCAAACTGTATCCTTCCTGAAGGCATTTTCTAAATAAACACTGTTTTTAAGTCACAAAGGAACCAAAGCTGAAACCATTAGTTACAGAGTCAGAAGTTGTTTATTAAAACTTTTTTTTGCCAACACCTGTTAAAAATACATAAACTTTTCTAAAGGTTGAATACATTGAGGGAAAACCAAAGCAGCCTAATGTGAAAGGGAAGAAAAAATCTTTATGTTTGGCCTGCAATGTTTGTTAATGAGATAAAATTACTTAATATTAATTGCAAATACCAAACCAATATATAATATATTTTAAGTTCATATAAAGTTCTAACATTCCTGTCAACATATAACATAACTGCAAAAAATGAAGACATAAACAAAAAAATTACACTTCCATAGACAAATTTTTTGTGACCCCCTAGGTGCACATTCCTCATGTTGTCTTCAAGCAGAAAGACCCCTGTGAAAATTAACCTCTGTGCGCTGCAGAACTTAAATATCATGTATACATTCAATACCCATGCAAAAAAAAGTGCCTGATAATGCTGACCTCTCTTTACCAGACAATCTCATCAGCATAGAATGAGATAGGTCAGGAAGACCTTCTGGAAGTGCAAATATTACTATCTCCTCAGGAAGTATTTAACCCTGTCAGCACCTCTTTACAATTTAAGAACTACAGGACCACATAACAGTTTATTATTGTAGAGATAAAGTGAGTTTTTTGCTAGTAAGTGGTGCAGATATCAGATGCACAGAGTCCACAGAGAGGTTATTGTACTTAAAACATTGTAAATGAAATCCTACTGCCCTACAAAATACATAAAGAAAATAAAAGAAAACAAGAACGAATACACTGACCTAAGGAGTTTTCATCTAATGACCTTTCTTTAATCTGAGTAACAATGTTATCTTACAGAACATTTGGCTAGGGGATATGGAAATGTGAGTCCAGAGATGTGAATATTTAGTAAAAGAGACAATGGTAACAGTCAGGACGAAAACTGTTCAAACGCTGCTTACTTTTTTTCACATTCAGTCTTTTTCCTTGCCAGGGCAACTTTAAGCAAGGGCAAGAAGACGTTCACACTGAAGTCTGGAGTTTTTTTCCCATTCAGAGTTCTACCTTTCCATCTTTGTCACCCAGGGTAGCTACCTTTCCATTTTGATCCAAACAGCCCAGCAATCACTGCCCTTCATCTGGATTGGTATACAACATACATCAAAAAAAAATTTTTTGGTACAAAAATTTTCCCAGGACCCTGGGCCATGTACCTTCCAAAATTTCCATCAGAGTAAGAGAAGGGACCGTGGCCAAATGGCCATCCAGCTTCTTTTGCTGAGGACTCCTACCTCCCCAGCAGCCCTTAATCTCTTCTAACTTACAGTCTCAGTAAACACTCACACATACGCACAATTCTGCTGCAAATTTGCCCTCTTTGGAGTTTACTTCATACCTGCCAGAAAACCTGCTCCTGCTTGGGTTTACCACAGGATCACAGCCTCCTTTGGGTATCCATTGGCTCCAGAGTGGGATCCCCTAGTGCAGGGGAAGACCCTGCTTCACTGTGGTCTTTCCACAGACCACAGGAGAATGTCTTCTCTGGTGCCTGTAACACCTCTTCCCCTTCTTCTTCACTACATTGGAGCCTGAAGGGCTGTTTCTCTCACATATTTTCACTTTGCTTGCTGATGTCAGACTGCAGCTTTTTCCCCCTTCTTTAATGCATTTCCCCACAGGCACCACCACCACTGCTGAAGGGCTTGGTCAGCAACACATTCATCTGCCATGCCACAGCTGGCACTGGCTCTCTCAGACACTAGAAGCTTCAGGGGAAGCTTCTATTTTTTCCCACCAAAGCCAGCCCTTGCTAGTCATCTTGCTGCCAAAACCTTGCCTTGCAAACCCATCACCCCGTTACACAAATATGCTGTACTTGCCAACACGGCAAGGGAACATTTTCAGAACACACCTCTGGGTTTCATTCTGGGGAAATCTGACTCTCAGTGAGTTCAGAGGTTGTATTTTTACCCCCACACAAACTTCCTAATTTTTCTGACACAACTCTAATGTGTACTGTACAGGCTTGTCCTGGCCTTCTGTCATTAGCCAGGCCTGATTATTAAAGGTCTCTCACACTTTAAGCTATTAGCCACTGAAATTGCTGTAATTCTCAACTGTAAAATGCACGAACTCAGCAACAAATGGACCCAGTCTCTACAAAGTTTAAACAAAAGAAGACTGCCATACCAGCAGGAAGCAGAAGCTCTTGTGTACGTATATATTTCTGTGTATACTGTACTGCACACTGTGCTGAAATACTTCAGAAACAGAAGTGAGTATACACTCACTTGAAACAGAAACATGCCACAGAAGTGCACTGCAGCCTCCTTTCAATATGACCTTTTCTCCTGTGGACAAAGGGAAGAGGGAAAATAAGGAGGGGTAGTTTGACTTTTTATAGAAACTTTTGATTCTGTCTCTCACAGTATCCCCTGGACAAAATGTGCAGCATACAGCTAGACACATAGATAATCCAGTGGGTAAATGATTGTCTGAAGGATCAAGCTCAAAGGGTTGTGGTAAATGAGGAAGCATCAGAGCGGCCATCAGTCACCAGTGGGGTTTGTCAGGGCTCAGTTTTAGGGCTGCTTCTCTTCATTGTTTTTATCAATGATCTGGACAAAGTAGTGGAGCACACAAAACTTAGGTTCCCAGCAATGCTTAATTAGAAGGATCCATTGATTTCCTCAAGGTTAGAGAGGCCTTACAGGGACATCTTGATAGATGTATGAACTCTAAAAGGACAGATACCAGATTCAGTACCTGGGGTGGTGTAATTCTGGGTACACATCTAGACTGGGGGACAGAAGGCTGGAGTGCAGCCCTGCAGAAAAAGATCTGGGGTTTTCGTTGATAGCAAACTCAATATGAGTCAAAAATGGGCCCTGGCAAGTCAAAAGTGCCAACCATGTCATGGCAAGCACCAAGCACAGTACAGCAAAGTGGACAAAAATAGCGATTGTCCTATTAGACTCAGCATAGGTGTAGCCTCACCTGGAATACAGTTTGGGACTTCAGTATATAAAAAGTATATAAAAACATTAGAATGTGTCCAAAGGAGGCTAACAAAGATGGTGAAAGAACTGGAGGGCTTGAATTACGAGAAGCAAATAGGGATTTGGTAAACCTTATGGGTCCCTTCCAAGTCAGGATGTGCTATGATTCTACAATTATTTTATTCTGCTCTCCTCAGATAATCATCAATAAATGTTTGATAAAGGGGAGTTAAGGTTATTTGCTGTCTTCCATCAGTATGTGACAACACACAAATTGGAAGGGTCACTTTCTCTGTGTGGGGCATTGAATACGAACCTGGTTTAGTGTTTATACACCCACACACAACAGTTATAACTGCTGGGAAAAATAAATCAAAAGAAGAGAACATGGGAAGTGACTACAAGACTGTGTTCTCAAGAAATAGACATAATTTGAAACATTGTATTCAAACATCACCATCTGTGCTGTTTCATTGGTGCAGCCAGTTATGAGAGAAATTAATAACTTTAGAGGAACAATGTAAAAGTTGTTCTGGCAGCAGAGAGTTGATATTGCTGTACCCCATTCTTGGCACATCAGTAGAGGATGACATTGCCACATTTATGGTGTTTGAGTAAGTGAATCGTGGAAGGTAGGGACATACAGAGGCTGTGTCCACTGAGCTGGAGACTGCTCCTCTGAAAAGGCCAAATCTGTTTCACCACATTGCTTCCAGCCCTCCTTGATGATACCACTTAGACCTCAATCAAAAGACAGTAGAGAGAAAGAGGCACCACTGTCCTAGAATACAATAGATGTATTTAAGTATTCTATTACCACCAGCTGTGGGCCATTAGCTGTTACCACCTGCTAATGACCCACCCCTGATAACAGACAATGGGCCATCAAGAAACCTCCACATGACTCATGGACTTATCTCATCCTATTGTGAGATGCTCCACCCAGGAGGGAGTAGCTGGGCATTCCCACCTGGATATAACCTGCCCTTAGAACTGCTCTAGCTGGAGTTTTGTCTACTGGGTGACGAGAGGGCAAGAGCCACCATGGATCTCCAGCTGGAGACTGGATCTTCCATTGGCTCATTGCTTCAACTGGACTACTTCATTTGGACTGCTTCCAACACCCTAATAGAGTGTCAGGTTGTATCTGACTCTGTCAGTGCTTTTTCCTTATATTGCTTCACTTATTTCTAATTTTTCCTATTAATTTTAATCCTGACTTGTAATCTCTCACTGGTTTGTTTTCAAACCAATACAACCACGGAACAACGATTGTAGCTGAAATGTGTACCCCTTTATAGCACCCAAAACATGCATATGTGTGGTAGAACCTCAACCAAGGATCACCATGAACATAACAAACCTCACAGGAAACAGGCATCCACTGACTAAAACTCATGCAGAGGAATCTGAGTCTTGATGTTTAGCAACAATTTTGGATGTTTTAAAATACAAGCACAAAGAAACCTATGGACATGTGCATATGTAACTATCTGTAAGTATAGAATCATAGAATGGTTTGGGTTGGAAGGGACCTTAAAACTCACCTAGTTCCAAACCCCCTGACGTGGGCAGGGACACCTTCCTCTAGACCTTGCTCAAAGCCTTGTGCAACCTGGCCTTGACTACTTCCAGGGCTGGGGCATCGATATCTTCTCTGGTAATCTGTGCCAGTGTCTCACCACCCTCAAAGTAAAGAATTTCTTCCCAATATTTGAACTTAACCTTTCTCTGTTTTAATTCATTCCCTCTTGTCCTATCACTACAAGCTTTTGTAAACAGTCTCTCTCCATCTTTCTTGTGGGTTTCCTTTTGGTGCTGGAAAGCCACAATTAAGTAACCCCTAAGCTATCTCTTTTTCAGTCTGACCAATTCCATTTACACACATGATTGCATATCATATATGACAACAGCAATAATAATAATAGAATATCCAAACCTGAAATTTAATGAGAAAAACCATGCATAAGACCTTACTTGTGCCCTGTGTTGTAACCTAAACCATTACAGCCAGTTTGTCAACATACACTTTGTCAAGTTGCCAGCAGATGCACAATCAAATAAGATTTAATTATTTGGATTTTTGTAAAAACATTTGTTCTGAATTGCTAATGTGCTCTGTGGTGGTGCACACCATCTACATTTCATACAGGAGAAAAAGCAAAATCCTGTCAATTGAAAGAGTCGGCTTGGGTCAATTAAGAACAGGCACCTTGAACTCTGAAGGATGGGAAATCCTTTTGGGCATGCATTTGTCTTTGAAAATGTTTTCAATTTCTATTTAAGTGGTGACAAGTTATGCATGGATGAAAGAGCAAAACATCCTTTTCCTGCTCAGTGATACACAGGAAGAGCACATACGCATTCCACAAAAGCCAGTGCATGTCCATGCTCTTAAACGCTGGGCTTTCAACTCTCCCAAGATAAAAAACTCTCTTCAGAGAAGGGGGGGACGGAAAGGCACTTGCATTGTTTTACTTTTCTCCTGTGTCTACAATGCTTCTCTCTGCAGAATTGCAGCTGGCCCCTGTTACTAAGATTAAGAACACAGCCTCTGAGAAATAAAAGCCTTAAATTGAATGCTTCTGACGTGTAATCCATGCATGGTTTGCAACACTCAAGTCTTCTATCACACACAATGCACTCACCTACAGTAACACACCCCCATCAGCAATGGATAATCCTTTCACACAGTCCATGCTACAGCACAATCACAGAGAAAATGATCCCATGCTTTCAGGAACACTGCAGGATTCCCACTCAGAGACTGTTGACCTTTGCCCAGGTTTCAGTGATATGCTTTTGATTGTCTGACTTTTAAGGGCTAATTTGTCATCACAAGGAAGATCATGCTGCTGACCGTAAATGTAAAGGCCTTGAAACGTTGCTCTGCGTATGCTTGAATCCTTTACAAGCAGCTTGTATTAAGCATTTTAGGGTTTTTGCTATCATGCATTCATTTAGTTTATTTTTTTCTTTTAGAAGAATATGCTACCAGTGAAATTAAGAAGCTGCTTAAATTGAAAAATAGCTTACAACCTATATGATCTGCTGCTTTCATCTGACATTCCTTTCACTCTTTGCTTTCAGGAATAGAATGATCTATGTGCATCATAGAAGATTCAAAATCAGGTTTACTTACCGTAGTGGGTTTAAAATTTCATACATAAGGCTGCACTAAAATGAGGCTTTAGGGGTTTTTTTGCTGTTGTTTTTGTTTTGGGGATTTTTTGGTTGTCATTTCTTTGTTTTGTTATCACAATCCTGGAAAAAATTAAGTAAACAACACAGTCTAACAGACTGCATTATTGTATACAAGAGGCTAGCATGCATTTTATTCCTTGTTTTGAAGGATACCGACTTGTGATATTTGGAACATCTCTCTGTAGTATGTGATCTCTATCAAAAGTATTGTCTTGTCATAAATATGGCACCTCTCAGATGGCCCCCTGCTCATTTGGTGGTATTTTGCATGTGGCTGCATAAAAATGTGGCACAACTTTTTACACAAATATGTGAAAACAGGCACAGAAAGGCAGCCAAAACCTTAATGAACAGTTTGTTTTAAAAAATGCTAACTGGCAATATCATCTTTTATCAACTCTGTACTGAATCCAGCCCCATGCAGATGTGCAACTGCTTGGATATTTGATTTTTCACAGTTACAGAAGAGATTGTTTTGTTTCTCGGATAATTTTGCTGTTTCCCCTCTTGAAGATCTTGATGCATCTCATTACATACACTTCATAAGGGGTAGTTTTCTGCTTCCTCAGGAAGCTAAATGGCCTGATCGAGTATGAGTTCAAAAGCCAGAGCTCCCAAGTTCTAATATTGGCTCTGACACCAATTGGCTATGTGGTTTGTGTTCAACAGATGCCATTTTCCCCAGATGAAGACAGTGTTCTTTAAGAACCACAAAGAAAGCAGCAAGGGATAATTATTATTTTACTGTGTTTTGAAAACACAGAGCAGCAAATCTATCCACCAAGCGAGGCATGAGTCGCTGAGGTTTTCAGAGTTTTCCTCTCATTACGATGAGACAGATTTCACTGGAGACTGTGCCATCAGCAGAAGAAAAACCAGTTGCTCAGGGAAGACGCATGTACAAACTGTAGGCTGAAGGCCAGACTGAGGAAAGCTGTTTTCTTTTCTAATCAGGGTGGAGACAACTGGTAATTGCAGCAGTCTGAGGGGAGAGCCGCCCAGGAGGCTGTGCCTCACCGCTGCCTCTTTCAGCACCGTCTCCAGCTGGCAGCTGAGAGCTACCCAGGGACAGCAGGCAGTCCTGGCCCTGCAGGGAGGCCAGCATGGGGCAGCAGCCACGAGGGAGCCTCTGTGAGCAGGAGGCTGCAGCTGGGTGACCCTCACTGAAGCGCAGAGCATCAGCCACAAACACTGCCATGGGCAGCCTGGCATCAGCATGGGCAGGAACAGTTCGAGGCAGCTTTGCCAGCTGCCATGTGGACATCTGTTCCTCACTCCCGCCAGCTCCAGGAAGGTGCCAGTCTGAATGAAGAGCTGGTTTCTCAGCCCAAAATCCACAGATTGTTTTGGATCTATGTCAGGGTCAGACCAAGCCTGAGCTCAGCCCCTTTTGGTTTGTGCCTCTCTTCTTGCTGGGACAGTCAGCGCTCAGCAAGCTTCACCTGTACTGGATAAATACACCCATTCCACACCACTCCCAGCTCCCAGGCATGATGTGCGTTGCTAATACTTTCTCCGGGGTGGGAGGTAGATGTGGTACTTGGGAACATGCTTAGGGACAAGGTCTAATGGCAGATCCAGCTGTCTGAGATTAATAGTTGGACTCAGAGATTGCAGAGTCCTTTTGCAGTGTTAATGATTCTATAATTCTAGGTGGCCATACAGGGGTAAAATCTCAGTACCAGCAGGGGAACTGCCATTTACAGTATGGCCCTCAAGCTTCTGCTGCATGGCCAGATGGACAGGCATTGCAGGGGTAGGGGGGATATTCTTTCCAAGTCTCAAGTAGAGATATAGTTGAAGTTTATCTGGACCACAGGTGGTTTGCAAAGATTTCACAAATTAATGAAAAGCAGCAACAGTAAAAGCAGACTTTTCTGGACAAGGCTGTAAATGTTGGATCCTCTGACCCCATTAATGAGATCCTAGAGCTTAGTCCCTAGTCCTCAGGACTCATGACTTATGAGAGGCAGCTTTGTGGGAATGCTTTCCTCTGACATTTCCAATTAAAAGCCATGAAAAAAACAATATCGGGTGTTTCTCTCCCTCCCTGCAGTGTTTCCCAATCAGAAACACTCAAACTATTTCACTATCTGGGTATGTGTTAGGAAGCCAATGCAGAAAAACACCAGTCAAATGCACTGAAAAATGGCAGGAGGCTACAGTATTAACTCTAAAAGCTATTAGAAATCAATCAGGACTTCAGCAGGGCCTGAGGGGCAGACTGATGTAATGGAAGGCAGTCTATTAAATATAAAAGTCAATTAAGCAACAACTTCAGAGATCCTGTCCTCTACCACAAAAAATTAAGGCAAAAGAGACAATGACAGTTAGGACCCTTGTCTTGTCATGGGCTTATCACCCGAGGATGTGTCTCTGACAGCTGTGGTCACATGGATAGATCCAAGTGAAGGATTATTAGGCAGGCATTTGTAGGAATTTACATTCAGAAAATGCTGAAGGAAGCTACCACCACATCAGGCATCCTGCCTGCTCTGGTGTCTGGGGACAGTGCCTCAGTGCTATTTGGAGATGACTTTAATGACTACTTCAAAGTGCAATGCCTCTGATTATGGGGAAAAAAAACCAAACAACACCACCAAAAAAACCACAAAAACATCACCCTCTGCCCCAAACATTTACCAACACCAAGGAAAAGTATAGGGAAAAATTAAATCACAAGCACTCCTTAAGCACTACTGATATACCAATATATTCCCTTCTTATGGAGATCACCTCTTATTAGAACTTAAAAATGTGCTAGATATATGTAAAAATGTACATTTATAAGGTCATAATGACTTGTTCCCTAAATCTTTACACTCATGTAAAATGGATAGGAATAAAATCTTCCTCCGTTCTAAATTTGTCAGAAAAGCTTAATTCCAGCAGCCAGCATAAGCAGAAAAAAATCCATGTGACAAAAAGTCAGAGGTCAAATGAATAAAGGGGTTGTTTCTACTTGCAGTCCCCTGATAGTTATACAAAACTTGTTCAGTTGAAACTTAGGTTTAGAAATGTCATTCAATTCAAGCTGGAACAGTTAAAAACACAGAAGGGGCTGCTTAGTTTCCTTAGAAATTCTGAGGCAAAAATCCCTTATTTAGAAAACTATGACATAATTTTAAGAAAGAAACATAAATTTTGCCCTCTTATATTTTTCTGAAATATTTCTTTTTTCTTACTCACCTCTTTTCACCTTTTCTGCCACTTGTACAGCACTTGTACATCTAGAAACAAGGTATAACATTTGCATATAATAATGCCTTGGCCTCTGAAGAGGAGGGTTTAAATTGTCTTTAAAGGAATTCCAAAGCAATATTTGTAAAATTATATACCTGCTCCCTCTTGTTTGATATTACCAATTCTGGCAAGAGCCATTACTCCAAAGAGCTGACTGAGTGCAGATTTAGAGGAATGGAGTGTTAGCACTGCAGGGAAGCCTGAATGTTGGGTTCAGACTAATCGGTGAGCAACTTTATGGAGTCATGAAAGTCACCAATTTCATCTATCTGTTATAAATACACCAAATCCTGAGAAGAGTGGAAAAAGCTCGTCACTGCATCTGGTCCTATTGTGCAAGATTTTACACTGCTAGGACCGCCTATGGTTTGGGGAGAAGAGGAGCCTAAAAGTGCCTGAGAAGAGCTTCCATGGAAAAGGCAGGAGTGAGACGGGAAATATTTACAGCTCACTATTGCCCTCTGGTGTAAGCTGTGCCGCCCTTTGTGGCGCTGCCGAGGGATGAAGGGGGAAATTCCGAAGCGCAGCTCTTTATTTTAAACGAAAAGATAACAGCTCCCTCCATGAACACGGCGTTTCATGCGATTTCAAATTAACCTTGAGAGAATCTGGCGTAGGGAAGGAGACGAGGCAGTTTGGAAAGGTGATGATAATGCACCATAGCTTCTCCCCCTGGACTTTTGGGAGAAAAGACATTCTCCTTGGAAAATATTTGCTTCATAGACCTTCTGTCTTCTAATTTAGTTGCATCATGTGGCATTAAATAAATTGTTTCCTGACTCTTATAAGGCAAGAAAAGAGAGCAGAAGACATTAATTCCAACTTGATTTAGAGAGATGGGGAAGAGATTTTATTTTAAAGAAATAACGTGCCCCTGGCCATTTGTTATATATGTTTGAGTTGAGGGTTTGGGTTTGGGGTTTTTTTTTCACTTAGATTATCTATCTTAGATTTTCACTTTAAGATTATCTAAAAGTATTTAAAGAGTGTTCTCTAGATACCAGCATATGTAAAACACTGGAATGATAAATCTGATAGAATATTTTTGAGAACAATGTTCCCAAAATGATTTATATCCAGGGAAGCAATTCTGCTGTAAGTATAATAAATTTAAGTTTTAACATATAAAAATATATCTAAAAAAGTAATAAAATTACTAATGCATCTTTCTTCAAAAATCTCATGATTACTCCAACCTTAAATGAGAGACAAAGGTTGGAAATAATTGGTAGATTCATGATAGGATGGAAAAACATATTCAGAATAAAAGATATTTTCCTTGCTAAGGGCTTCATTGTGTCCAGTCTCTATTTAATTTTAAATATAATCTGTCATGGGGTGGTACCAATAAAGGAGGCCTGCAGATCCATTTCTATGAATTACTGCTTGTTCTCCCTGCAGCAAAGTTCTCTGCTCTCCCTGCCAATATTAATTCATTTCTTTTTCTGCTTAGTCCCTGCTAAGTTGTCCAGAGCAGGGAGTGGGATTTATCAATTATTTCATAACTATGTGCAACCGGGACATGCACATTTTTGGTTTGCTAGGAGTGGTCTTTGTTGTCTGTGAAAACATTTAAGTACTAGAAAGTGTGATTTGCCTTTCTTTTAAAGAAATCTTGAGGAATCAAACCCATGCCTGAGCCGAAGGTGATGAATCCACATGTAGCCATCCACATCGAAAACCTCTAAAGTCTAATAAGATGATCCGTGAGTCTGGTCTCCAAATACCAAGAACACATTGAAGTTTCATTGCCTTCTGAGCAAAGAAATTTGGGAAGTAAGCTGCTTCCCTCTTTACCTTGCTATTCTGCACCCCTAAAATATCCAAGCTTACTTTTACCTACAACATGGTGTCACCCCAGCCAGCAGACCAGCCTTACACAGCCACCCACTCACTCCCCCTGAGACAGATCAGGGGAACAATGGGGTGGGTAAAAGACAGAGAATTTGGGAGCTGAGATGACAATTTACAGGGAGAGTAAAAGCCATGCACACGAACAAAGCAAAACAAGGAATCCATTCCCTACTTCCCATGGGCAGGCAGTGTTCAGCCAGGAAAGGCCCCACCACATATAACAGTGATTTGGCAAGACAAATGCCATCAATTCAAATGTCCCCCCTTCCTCCTTCTTCTCCCCACTTTGCATACTGACCAGATGTCAGAGGGTCTGGAATATCCCTTTGGTCAACTGGGGTCATCTGTCCTGGCCATGTCTCCTGCAAGCCTCCCATGCACCTGCAACTTCCTTGCCAGCATGGCAATAACAAATACATCTCTACATTGTCAACCCAAATCCAAAACATAGCCCCATACAAGGCACTGTGGAGAAAATTAACTCTACTCCAGCTGAAATCAGCACAGTCATACAAACTTCCTACTTCAGTGCAGCTGTCCACAGACAATTTCCGGAATCTGTTTAATCAGAGTCACTTAGGCACTGCGGTGACACTAAGTCTTCATTCTTTCAAATATTCTATTGTTAGCATAAATCAAGAGCAAAAGAACATCTGAAACCCTGAGGACTGCATATTGAATGTCAGACCTGTGTGATTTGATGAACTGGGATGAAAGAAATCCCTCAAATGCTAGAGTTTATCATGGGGCAACTGACAAACTCTTAGCTTAAGCACTGCTGGCATGGCATTATCATACTGACATCAATTGCCACAGCAGATAATGTATGTGAGTTTGACAAGTTCATTCTTTCAGAGAATATGACTTGATAATTGTTATTTTACAAGGACTAACCTGTAGATGAGATTAAAAATTAAGCAGACATGCTTTGCTCTCTCATGCTCATCAGAGAGTATCCCAGTGTACATTCAGGGATCATAGTGAATAGCATATACACGCATTAATTTATTCATTACTTGAATCCAGGAATAACAGTTTTATTCTGATCTTGATGTCATTTGCCTGTTCTCCAGTACTGTGAGATAACTATATTTATGAAGCAGCTACATTATTCTGTTTGCAAACAACTGCACTTTTACTGTCTGCATATTTCCACTGTCTATGAAAAGAAGAGCTATGCCAGTGCTTAATGGAACAAGAGAGTCAGATTCAGCAGCTATTCATAAGACCATGGTTTGAGATTTTAAGTTGTTGCCGGATAAAAAAATGTTGCCTTGTCTGAACTACACTGTAAAAAAAAAAAATCACAAGAAATCAAAAAGTCTGTGTTTGAAAGAATCACTTAACAATAAGAAAGAAATTTTACATAAGCTACTATATGTGCTAGACCTGGATTTGGACTCCAGTATTCATTTACCCTTTTGTAATCAAATAGAAACCCTTGATATCCCATCTGAGATGAGGGTTTTCTACGAGTTATATTCATAGAAAAACAGAGCTTACCTGAAAAGCTCTAGTCTAATTCGAATGAAAAAAACCCACAAAAACTGAAACAAGAGTGTTTTTCCAAATATTCTGTCCAACACTTTTCTTCTCTCTAGCAAGGTTCTCCCCCTAGAAGAAGGTGCACTCTTCCAAATTGTGTCAGGAGAATCTGTCCTATGCCATTCCAACTTTTGAGTCTCACCCAGCTAGTGTCTGTAAAGTACCAGTTGGCACGTGCTCAAGTCATTCCAAGGAGCCTGGTAGCAGCTGACAAGATGTGGAGGACAGAGAGGCAGCAGTCAAAAATACGCCATGCACTCACACCTTTTGACAAAGCATTGATAGAATCTTCCCAGAAAACCTGGTTTTGGTTTTTTTTGCTCCCAGGAAAATCATGTTCCCTGTCTTTAACGTTCAGACCCAGGTGAAATAGGGAATGACATCATGAAACTTGAAGAAAAAACAAACAAACAAACAAAAAACACCCAAACCATGAAAAAACCAGTTTCATTTATTGCTAACCTTACTGGTTTTAACACAGCAAGAAAATTTGAAGACAAGATATTTTATTTGCTTTGTTAGTGCGGTGAGAGAAGGGTTCCTCTCTGCAGTAAAACTAAATTTAGAATTCTCAAATATATCACAAATCATAAATTCTCACTTTCAACCTGCTTACAACCAAAGTGAAATGTTGAGTAGTGAAACAGTTGCAACAGGGAACTTGTTCAAAGACAAAAAAATGCTGCTACATGACCAAGAAGAGAACAGTATTCTGATTCTTGAAGAAAATAAGAAGCCAAGAGAAGGAAGGAAATTTCAAGGTGATCCAGAGACAAACATTGTTTATATTCAATTAAATTTCAAAGCTAAAATCCCAACCGAATTGTTTTCCATCTACTGTGTGTTTTATGCCATGGTGCCATATGCTACCGTTTGGAGTTCTGTCTCCCTCAGTTGTCTTTTAATTGGGTTGACCTATGGGAAAGATGGCAAGAAACCAAACTAATTATATCAATTCACCTCCTGCTCTACAAAATCTGCTATAGAATGACATGTCAGATGAAAAATAACAACAATAGAAATGCAAATATAGTTTCTTAACATATTTCTACATGCTGGACCTTCTATATTGCAGTATCATCTTATGGATTGCTAAGGATTTTCTTGACAAATTAAGCAGATTCAGATCTTAAAGTGAAAAAGTCCTTTTTTAGTGAGAAAAAAACCAAAAACAACTCGTAGCATTTATTCTCCACAGAACTCTTTTAAAAGTAATTAGCAGTAGTTGCAAAATGAGCAGGCCCCAATCCAAAACAATTAGCTCATTTTCAATTAAAAATAGATTCACTATTTTTATGCCTTCTACTCAGCATATATCAGTGTTACTCTCCATTTACACTGCTTTAAATTTAAATATCATTTCTAAACCAAGAAAGTGGAAGCTGATGTCAAAAAAAAAAAAAAAAGTGAACTAGGTATCAGATATCTAAGAAAACCTTATCCAAAGCCACAATTGCATGTCCCCCATGCCAGCAAAATAAGCACCTTATCCCATTATCCCACATATCCATTTTACAGAGTGATATTTGAAATGATGAACAATGGACAGCTTGTGAATGCTATCCCTGGTACATTTTGTACCCAGCATGGAGTGCATTAGACAAAAATGGATAGTATTTTAATGACTGTTTACACTGAAATTATAGTCTGGTTTACATGCTTTTGACCGCATGAAAGGTGGTAGTTCCCCACTCCTTGTTCATCCAGTATCTCTCTCACTTCATTGACATGGAAGATGTCAGGATAATTGACTTAACCATCATTGACTTCAGACTGATGAAATGAGCACCACTTTAAATCCTAATGATTTAATCCTAAAGATTAAATCCTTGGAACAGATTTCTGAGAGATTTAATCAATGTTTTTGGACAAAGAGCATATATAAATATTTGCTTATTTGTCACATCCCATCCATATATTGGTTTACAAGCATGCACGTGCACCCTCAGTGTGCATTCAAGCACGTCTACTTTCCAACAGACTTTTAGAATATGTTTCTATCAGTATCTTGGTTTTGTAGATAAGAGAATAGCCTACAAAAAACCCCACTTAAAACAGTTCACAGGATAGCTATAGAGGCTTAATGAAAGCACTGGGGAAGAATTAGTTAACTGTCTCTACTAGACATTTCAATTTAAACACAGAAAAGCCCGTGGATATCTCTTTGATTTTACCAACAGAAATAAGCACCTCTTTAATAGTCAGAGAAAAGTCAAAATAGTCTCAACTATGGAAAGACTATGTTGATAACAATGTTGTGCAGAAAGGCTATAGGTGTCTTCCATGTGGTTTCTGGAGATCCTAGCATTTTTGTTTTCAGTAGTGCAGAAGGTCAACAGTTTTCAGCACTTCACAGGATTTGATACATAGGGCCCAGTTTCAAGCAGAGCTCATGTATCTATTTAGCTAATTTAGTTTTAAATGTACTATCAAATTTTCTTTCTGATACACTGCTTGCCAAACTCAATATGAATTTTATCATGTGTTACAATGACTCTGTGCTACACTACTCCTTATTTTAAGCTGTATATTCCAGGATGATCTCTGATAAATGGACAGAGATGATTCTCACAAATCAATTACAAAATGGTCCTGTATTGTTACACTTTTGTAGGGGAAAAAGTTGAGCAAAATTGCTGGTACCAATGAATCATAATAGCCTTATATCTATTTTTTCTATTTAGGCAGTAGTTTACTCCTGGAACAATTACAGAAAATGGGCCTATCTGAAGAAGCAAAAGTAAAACAATTGAGTAAACAGATACATTCTGTGTGAAGTATTTATCTTACTCTTCACTCTAATGTGTGTTCTGGAGAGATGGCCTGTACACAATAATCTGTAAGGTGCTCACCTGAGGCACAGTTCTAGTTTGAAAACTTGTTATGTGGTGTCCTTTGAGCACCCTGCATAGTAAACCATTCTCACAGATTGAGCCTTCTCACAGTGTGCCTTCTTCACCACCACCCCTCAAAAGAAGATACAGGAGCTTTATTTGACCATAGTCACTATAATTTTTTTTCTTTTTTTTTTAAGTAAGAGAGTCTAAGTAGTGTTTTTATAAGTTTTTAAAAAGTCAGCTCAGCTATGGCTGACTGGGCTTAATTCAACATCTATTTGCTTTTTTGCTGCTCATCTAGAGTCATAATAATCTTAGGGAAAGATCACAGCAAGCTGCTACTAAAGACCTTTATGATACCACAGATCTGACACCGGTAGAGCAAGAGAGAGCACACTTCTAAAGAACAAACAAGTTGTTTTCATGTAAGGACTTTCAGCAATTCAACATGCTCTAGTAACTCAATCACAAGCTGCTACGTTATGTGCAAGAGTCCCTGGGTGAAATGGTGTAGTTTGGGTTATGAAGCAGTTCAGCCAGGATGATCATAATTGTTCCCTGCAGCTTTTAGATGTATTAACAACAACAAAAACAAAAAAAGTAAAGAAACAGCTGAAACTGCCATATGTGTGGAGAGGCTGAATTGTTCCTAAATTTTGTCTCTCCTTTTATTTTCCCCAAGTGCTGTTCTTGACCTGAGATTACATCTTCTTTGACAGAGATGATATGATCTGACCAATCAATCATTGTGCTCTTTTCCTGAATAAATAACTAAATAAGTCATAGAGATTCTATTATTTTTTAAGGGGAATTTCAGATAAATGAGTTGAAATAGACAACAGTCTGAGCTTGACTGTGAATTAAGAATTTTTATTTTTATTTAGATTACAAAATCTCCCTTCATTCATACACAATAATTCTTTAAATCATCACCAACTGACCATAGAGGAGCCACCCCCTGAAATCTGCTTCACTTACCTGTCAAGGTATAAAGGCCCTTGAGACCAGTGTACATACAACAGCATGAAGACTGTTTTAATATAAAAAGTTCAATTTTTGGTCTTCAGTGTAAAAAGTAGAAGGGAAGTACATGATTCTTGGGGAACTGAAATCTTCAAAGTACTATAGCTTGCCAAATTTTGATTTCCAATATGAAATTATTATTTTCTTTTAGATCTTAAAATAATTCATAAGCCAGAGATTTTTTCATTGCAAATAAATGCTGAGTGCAAAACTGAGCACTGCAATAGCAAAATTAATATAAGGAAACCTGGAAGATGTCTCCTGCCTCACCATGGTCTGCACCAAGGAACTTCAGGGGAATTTCTGCTTTGGCACCTCCCCTTCCCTCTGCCCTGACCTTGGTGTCTGCAGCGCTGGTTCTCTCACATTTTCTCATTCTTCTTTTACAGTTACTGTGGGGTTTACCCATTCTTAAATGTTACCCCAGCTGTGACCTCAGCATCACTTATGGGCCCAGTTTTGGCCAGCAGCAGGTCTGTGTTGGACCCAGCTGGAACTGGCTGTGACTTCTCACAGATGCCACACCTGCAGCCCACACCAGCCCCCACACCACTGCCAAAGCATTGCCATGCAAACCTGCCAAGCAGAAACCTAAGCTAAGAAATGGCTTACCCAAAGTCACAAATTACATCTTTGGCTGAAAAGAGAAAAAAAAAAAAAATATTGAAAACCAGCTCTCCAAAATGCTAGTCTACCAATGCAAAAACTAACCTGATTTTATGTTGCTGCATTAAGGATAGCAGGGCATGAGTGCTTTCATCAGTTTTGTTCATGTCAAAGGTATAGTGCAGGATAGATCCTTTCTTCCATAATGCTGATTCTAAATGGAAAGAAAACAATAGTTAAATGAATTCTGCGATTTTGAATTTCTCCCTAACCTCCTAGAATGATTTGAAAGATTGGCTTTTTTTTTTTTTTTCTCTTTGCTGGAGAGGCTTCCACCCCTTGTACCTTCATGCTGCCTTTTACAAAGTAAGCTTTTGGTTTAGAGATATGTAGTATTAGGGACCTTAAGCCCACTTGTAAAACCAGATTGAAAAAAAATTACACCAGAGGGAAAAAGAGTTTTTCATGAAAAAAGTAAATAATAATTAAGGCCAACATGTGTGTATTAATGCACATTTGCAAATACAGACACCACAAAGCTATAATTAAAATAGTCTTAGAAAGTAAAATCTTGTCCTAGTGGATGGGAACCAGTAACCATTGCTCATAGTGAGAGAAGAAAGCATAAATATGGGATAAGTAGGGAGATAGTGCTGTGCAAAAGATCCACTATATTTGCACTGAATCATATTTTCCGTCTCCGCTTTCATCCAATAGTGTGTATACTAAAAGATGGTTGCCACTGAAATTTGATGTTCCAGTGAGTATGAGCAAACATAGAATGTGATCTGGAGCATCATTTGTATTGGCAAAATTCTCAGCTGGAGTCCCCCAGAACTACAAGATATTAAATAGATTTATTGCCTATCAGTTTTGTACCAGAGGGAGAATATCTGCTTCTCACAGTGAAGAGATGCATTACAAAAAAAGTAACTGTGATACGAAGAAATCATCATTCAGCCAAGCTAAAATAAATGATAAATTCCCGCTGTAGATGATTTTTATCTGGCTGCACCTGACAGCAAAATTTTCACAGGCTGATATAGGCACAGATTTTAAAAGGAGATTAACTCTAAACATCATGTCCTGGTATCAGTTTAACCCTCTCCCTCCTCTTCCCAATTCTCCCAAGCCATTGACTGAAACAAGACTTTTCTGGAGTTTATAGGCAGCTCAAAAGATAAGTCAGGCAAAACAGAGAGAACATAAATTTCAATTACCATTTTACACCTTTAGCAAAGTAGAAGTGGGCACGGTCTCTGCTACAATTTTCTGCCACTTTCTAGAGATTCACAGCCTTCAATAAAATTTGAAGGACTAAAAGGGTTCTGATGTCCTATAGCATGTGAAAAATATGATTCTGCATCATATTTTCTCAAGCAACAAAGACTAAGGGAAAGACCCTTATACACTTTGTGCTAACATAAAATCCAAGCTCAAAAAATAGATCTCTTGATTTTATAAGGGAAATATAAAGGACATCATCTATTAAACAAGTATTTACTGCATAGTAAAGGTATTACATTATGTCATAATAAAGCATTCGATAATTCAGCCCACTTTTGTTTTGCCAGGGCCTATAAATCAGGAATTATAGGAGATGAAAGCACACCACTAGCAGATATACACATCCTTTTAAGTTCCATAGATTAAATAGGAAAGCCACAGACCAACAGTAAATCTGAAGAAGTAGTCTCATCCTCTTAATATAAAGCTGGTGTAAAATGTTTATTCTTACTCAAAAGTTTTATACTTTTTGTATCACTGCAGATAACCAAAGAGCAGCAGAGTATCAGGCATTGCTTTACTATTCTGAACTCGTTGAATATATTTTTTCATTCTGTACTCCCTAATATATGTTTTTTTCATGTGTGTCTCTTGGCTGCACATCTCACTCCCTACTTTATCTTTTCTACATTTTTTCCTTTTTGTATACAGACATTTACCTATTCCTAATGGATTTTAGAGTAGGAGGTGGAGTACACCTCTCCATACAAATTCATTTGCCAATATTGAAATTCACATCCCTTGGTTTTCCTGAAATGTGTTTCTTCTGTGGGCTGAAATTAATTTTTACTGTGAGCACAAGGCTGTTTTTTATAAGGAATTGCTGCCCCGCCTCATGGGAGCTATTGTCTGTGACAGTGAGCATTAGGCTTTGAGCAATTGTATTTTGGGTTCCAGTGAAACTGTGCTCCAATTCTTATTCTGAAGTCCTCAGGGTAGGAAAATATAGAGGCACTTAGGTCTTTATATAACAGATATAATATATTATAAATAATGAAGAGAACCTGTACCGTTCTGGTCAATATGTGTAGCCAGAGATCACATCCAAATTGAACCAAACACACCCTTTATACAAAAAAACCACCCCAAAAACAGTGAAAGATCTACATTTGATGTGGAGTGACTCCTGAAGCTGGAGGGCAAATCTAGTACTCCCTGATACAAAAATACATCTTTGTGTATCCCTTTCTCCTTTTCTTTTGAATTAAATATGTTCATTAATTTTATTGTAATTTTATGTGTGTGAGGTTTGACAAATAGAATTATTTCCCCTGCCAGGAGAAGGTAGCCCTACAATCAGGACTAATAAACCTTACTGGCATGATTAGACACATTTTAAACTATGTTCTAGTTCAATTTTTCCCCTCATTTCTTTCTTCATTATTTTTCTTTATTTGACCAATTCTTCTGGTAAATATTCAACAGCTGGGTTCCTGTGGAATTGTGTTACAGGGTGGGGACAAAGGGAATGCTAGGGCTTCAGTCTTGCAATTCCTTCTGTGCAGATAGAAAAAAAATAGGTTTAATGATTATCACTGTCACTTATTTAGACCCAAAAAAGAGAAAGAAAAAGAGACAAGATATAGTATTGTTTTTCCTGTATGTTGAAATTACTAGGTACCCTATTTGATTCAATTTATCTAAGCCTAGTGAAAGAATTTCAATTTACAGGAAAAAAATTTCAATGCATCAAAATTAAGTCTTAGGTAAAGCAGAAAGGCTTAGAATTGGGGTCTAAAACTCCCCTTTTTCTTTGTTTCCATTCAGGTCAGGACAGTACAGATGAGTAAACCAGACTTGGAAACAAAATGTGCCTGAGGCTGACTGCCACAAAAGAGCAGAATCCATGGTCCAAAGCTCCCTGGGCCTCTAAGGCAGAATGGCCACATTCAAGACACTCTCGGGAATGCTCCAAAGTTTGTGTGTCGAGCTCTCAGGGAGCACTTGGAAATTAGTGGCATGGTGACAAATTCTCAGGCCAAAGCTGCAGCAGGAATTCTTCCTACATCAAGGATGAGCAAATACCAGTCCTCTGCTCTGGCTCTGCTCATATTAGTAATTTAAGCATGGCTATAAAGTTTAAGTACTTTGGTTGCTGTTTTGTGAATGGCTGAATCACCCACTCCTGCCAGCTGAGCTATTTGAGACCTGCTTCACACATCAGCACAACTGAGTTCTATAAACCATGACTTTGCCATCTGTATACCATAAGCTCAGTTCTGTGAGGTTTCTAAAAGAACAATTCATGGCTTGGGGTGACTGCTGCTTAGCTTTAAATCCTTTGTCAGGCATTCTGAGGGTATAGGGACTGCTTTGATAGGGAGAGTGAAAGTGTGTGTATGTGTGCGTATATAGTGGGAGAGGAAGTTAAAGAGTGATCCTTTAGGTTCAGGATGCCAACCTTCAAAAACACCTGTAGAAACTGCACATCTGCATTTTCAGAGAGAGTTCACATATCCATGCCAAATCATCTGCAAAGCAAAGGACATGACTGCTCAGGGAATCAGGACAGGTGAAAGCAATTCATTAGAAAGAAAAGCCAAGGATTCCCATCCCTCTGGAAATCCTGCTTTAAACACATAGACTATCCTGGAACAAATCCACAATGTGTGATTCCCTGAAAGTGAGCCTTTGGTGCTTCCTTACCATTCTGCTCTGTCACCAACTGGCCCAAAGAAACTTTGGTATTTTGGCAAAGAGGAAAAACTTAGAAGCATGACCCCAAGGAGGCCTCTTTGCTGTCGGGAAGTTAAGGCTGGAGAGGACTGAAGTGAGGTCAGATCCCAACCACAGTTACTGCTGACTGAAAGGTGAGGCACAGCTTCTGGCAGGGTTCAGTAAGACACCTTCCTTCTGGTGGAGGAGGTACTTCAACGTTCGTCCCTGCAAACTCACATCCACCATGCAGAAAGGTGCAGAGACACGTGCACGTGCACAAGCTCCTCCTGCTCTCCTTATTCCATACACTGTTCAGGAGTCAGTGCTCATGTCTGGGATGCAGTGCTCACCTCTGGAGTGTGGACTTCAGCTGAATGCCATACATGTGAAAGTTAACGGTACTGTTTGCTACTGCATTATCTGAGTTATCTTCCTGTTCTGGCAATTTACATTTCTGACTTGCATTAGAGAATCTTGTTGGAAACCTGGTCATAAACCCAGAGGGGAGTTGAATGATGGGGCAGAATGTCCTTCAAGTCTCAGGTCAGGAGCTTGCTTCTAAAACTCCAAGTATCTGGGTATGTGAGAGCTCAGAGTAATGAGCTTTTTCTCTCCTTATTTCTCTACCAACTTTCAGAGTTAAGCAAACTATTTTCTCACATGCAGATTTATAAAATGAGCATTACATAGTCAAAAAGCCCCAAAGAACCCAACATAA
Organism: Rhipidura dahli; assembly: GCA_013399225.1. Lineage (NCBI taxonomy): Eukaryota > Metazoa > Chordata > Aves > Passeriformes > Rhipiduridae > Rhipidura > Rhipidura dahli. The sequence goes on from VXAC01006729.1 coordinate 434,395, forward strand.
AAGGCTAGTTTTTAAAAAATGGGTCAATGTTTAAGAAATTTTAAGCTAAATCAGAATCAGGAATTCATATCCTTTTTCTGTCTTCAGAAAAACAGCCATTTCAAGTACTGTGGACAGGTGGGAATTTCCATGCAAATGTAAGTGAAACAAAAATTTGGAAACCAAAGTTCTGTGGTGAAATTTTAGCATCATACATGGGAAAACTATCAAACACTTCATGTCCCCCTCTGGTTTATATTTCATTCATGTCAGCTGAACATAACATCTTCACATTTGGGACTAAAAAAGTTTTTTGGTATTATGATGACATTATAATTCTTGATTTACAGCCATGGAACAAGTTCCTGGAGCATTTTCAAACAGCAAAATGTCTCAGCAGCACATATTTCCAAGCTGTAGTTTTAGTAGACAACAAAAATAGCTCTCACTGGATAGTGTGTGCTAGACAGCAGTCAGCACGTTCCCTGCCAAAACACTCTCTGCTATTTGAGTGCATCCAGAGTGGAGGGAGGCCAGTGAACAGCCTGTATAAAACAAAACATGCAAGAAAATAGAAAGATATTACTTTCTGCTTCCTTTCACTGCATTCTGACTGCAGGCTCTAATGCTGTCCCTTGTCTGGCACATGCAATGGCCCATGTATAAAGTGGTGGCCTGCATTCTGGAGAGGCAGGTTTCTCCCAGTATCTAGAGTGTTTCTGCACATTTTTGACAATTCTCTCATACTCTTGAGCTGGTGAACCTGGTTTATTAGTATGCCTGTTTATTAGTGCAGTTTCTCAAATTGTCAAAACTTTCCTCCCTTAAGTACATAAAATGTGACTTTTACAGTGTGTTACGGTACCTTTCCATGCTACCAGGTGGGATTTATGTTTGCACTGGCTTTTTTTCTCTTTTCAAGTGACAGGTTCAGGATTCTTCCCCTGTCTCAAGAGTGGAGCCCCCACCTGCCCAGACTCCCTGACTAGAGCTCCATCTGTTTTCCAGCTCCGTGGAAGACAAGACAACCAGCAGAGCTGAGACTCTCCAGGAGCCAAAGACTCTGGCTGATTAATGACTCAGAAAATGGATTCTCCAGGACAGAATGCTACCTGTTCACCTGGAGCATATAAAATGCACCACAGAGTGTCAAAATAACCAAGTGCTAAAATGCACATTTCCTCTAAGAACACAATAATTTTTCCTTGGAATATGTGTGAGGCTTTCTCATCATAGCCAGGCTAAGAGTACCAGGTTGATCTTATTATAGTAGTTACCCTACATCTCTCTGTAAAACAATCTACCTGAATTTTAGACCTATTTTCTGAAATTTAGTCCTATTAATTAGTCTGGCATGCCTAATTTAATATTATCTGTAATTCTGTATAGTTGGCATGGAAAGACTATATAATAAAAGACCAGCTGTAGAGCTGTCAAGTAAAAAGTATCCTACAATAGCTCCTCCACTGTGTTTCAGATACTTTCCAGGTGATTCCATCTTTAACTATTCCTACTTTCCTCTTAGAATTGTTTTGATTTCGCTATGTATTTCTAATAGGTTATTATCACACAGATAGTTAGTCAGATCCATATTCATTAAAATATTACTAATAATTTTCTTATTTGATAAATACTATAATTTGATTCTCATTATGAAATTATGCTTCAAAATTTCTCTTTTACTGCAGCTACCCTGTGCAAGCACACACCAATGAGAACAGGGCCTTCCCTATGTCCCTCATCTGCTTTGCCTGACTCTGCCCACCCACGTCCACTGTTTTATATGCTCCCTGAGAAGTGCCATGCACCATGAAAATAATCTGGGTGAAGCTTTCCTTTCCCTTGTTCTCCCCAGAGTTTTAGACCCAGTGTGGTTCCCTCAGTGGCTTCTCTGCTGTCAGCAGCAAGGGATTAAGGACAAGTCCCCATTGTGGCTGAAGCTGCTTTTTTGGTGGGAGTGCTGGTTTGTACCAGTTAGACATACACAATACCCTTAGGTTATGGTAAGAAAACTTACCCAGATCAGGAGTACTGCAATACCTTTAGCTCATGAAGATAACAGTGCAGAAAAGATAAAGAAGTGGAAAGTGAAGAGCAGACAGCTGTTGTCCTGAATATTTATGCATGGAAACCATGACCAGAAGATTTTATTAATTCCTGAAAAACTTTTATATTATTTGACATTTCCTTTTACACCAAAAGTATTCTATTTAATTTTCATTTGCAAGATATCTTCCTTTTGTTGCACTCTAAACTGATAAATTTGTGTAAAATTCTTCAGACAAAGAAAGAATTTTTTGAAATCTGGTTTTTTTTTCCCCAAGTCAAGCAGATTTCTCTGTAGTTGGAGTAGAATACATTTAAACTTTACATTTTATACATACATTGACTATAAAGATTATTGTGCTTTCAGGGTCATTTTAAAACAAGTGCTCACAAAGATAAATTTTATGAGGACTTTAAAAACACACCATGTCCCATGAGCTGCAGTAAACAGTCTTAATTATTAAGTGACAGTTTCAAACACATACACACAGCTAAGCAGTCTCTGTTAAATTCCTAGCTAGCTGAGTTAAGGTGCATGGATTTGGGAAGCATACTGCTTTTTTCATACTACAGAACAGAGAAATGGATTTATACTGGCTGCACATACTAATATTTCCATACTATAGATTTCAATTTCAAGTGGAATAGCTTCATCCACTTTCTTTATCAATCCATTCTTCAATAAGGGGAAGTGGGGATAAGAAATCTCATGCAAAAACCTAGCATGCAGTACTTCACCTAAAGCAGCAGGTACACAAAATATTTTAAAATGCAGGAATAAAACAAAATTTCACATCTAGCCTATTTATAGCCATATCCAACTGGTATGGTGTCCATATCATAAAAATTACTTCATTGCTAATACAATGCAATACAGATCTGTTTGATTTCTCCTAATATACCTAGTCCTGTGTAGTTACCCTTTCCTGTATTTCAGTATTGCAGAGAAAGGAGGAAGCTTTAGTGCTTCCTGCAGGACAGGAGGTGACTGACAACATTACAGCTCCACATGTACATAAGAGCCCACTCTGCAGAGCATGGGGACTGTGAGATTATGATGTAATAGAGTCATCCTGGCTGTGCAGTTATTGGATTTTATGTTTCTTTCCAGATGTTTAGATCCAATCTGCATATCTCTCCACTGTCAATGGCTGTAAAGTAACAGTATGAATATTTACTTATTTCAGTGCTTTCAAGCAAATCTACAGAGATGAGTGGAACAATTCCAAGAAACCAGAAGAAAAATGGCAGATGGATACTCTGTCTAGGTTTTCATTATGAGACCTTCTTTGTAGCATTTTCTTCCTTCTTTACAGTGAGGGAGTTTGCTCCTGGGCTGAGCACCTTTGCTCTGTGCTTCAGCAGCTTGACATTGATTAGGCAAAACAGAAGTCACCAGTAGTTTTCACTGAGAAGGGAAAAGAATTTTTTTTCCCTCCCTAGCAATATTTTATCTTGGGAAACTTGAGCCCATTTTTCATTTGTTTGCTTTCCTCTTCTTTTTTAATTTTGCATTTTTTCAAATTGTCCCTGCTTTACTGTCTTTTTTCCTAACTGCCTCCCACGATAGCAAAGTGGAGAAACAAAATAAAATGAAACAGTGATAAAAAAGAGTAAAGGGCAAGAGACAAATGAAAAACAAATTTGAAACTGTATAATTATAAAATGGAAACTTATAACTTTTCCACATAGACTTTACAAGAATCTGAAGTTTGTTTGGTTTTCTTCCATCAAAACTATAAACATCATCTCAGTTAAACTGATTTATACTGTCCCCTTTCTGTTAGGCAACATACAGTTTTGTCATATATTTCATATTTGTGGCATAAAAAGATCATGCCTCAAGTTACTTATTCAGGGAACCAGTGGCACACAGCTTCTGCAAAACTCTTAGACAGGATTAATTTGAGTATTTATTACAGACTGAAGAAAAACTTGGAAACACCTTGGAATTGACTTTGGTAGAAATCAAGTGTGTGCTGCTGAAAATCAGGGCATTTAAGGGATTTGTTTCTCTCTTACATAATCATAAGAGTAAGCTTATTTCTGTTTCAAAAAGAATTAATTACTCTTCATTAGAAAAAAAGGTTTTAGGTCAAAAGTATAGTAAAACAATTTAGCAACACTGTAGATTCCTGTGCATTTAGTACCAATGGGGCCCAACTCACTGTGAGTAACTTAATAGCTTGCTGTCTGTGTACAGCAATTATTTTAAACAGATGTCTGTTTTCTACATCTATGAAGCCAGAATAAATCTAGCATCCAGTGACAAATTAATGTTGCTTTTAGCATCACCACCTGGAAAGCCTTATATGGAGCACCATAAATGTGCTAGTGACCTCATACTGTATTATATATAATTTTGTGGTAGTTCTTTCTATAGTTCTATATGATACAAAGTACAATCCTATAACACTTTGACAAATACCTACTACAGCATATTTTCATATTTCAAAAGTTTTTATCCATCCATAGTATTAAGCAAGGGGTTGATATTAGAGTTAATATTTTTCTCAATAACTCTGTGAACAGTTTTTATCCAAAGATAGAATTAAATTTGACTAAGACTGAATAGTTTTGAAAGTTTTGTAGGCAATATGAAGATTAAACATCTGTAGAAGCAAGTGTGAGATTTTTCAGATAATTCATTCTAATCATAGGTTAATTCTTTTCCTTCAATAAACCAGCTTGCTTTTCAATGAACCAGCTTACTTTATACATTTTTTTTTCAAATCTTGTATACTTTCCAAAAGCTATTTCTTCTCCATCCCCTGCACACTGTTCTTCTCAAAAAAAAAAAAA
>VXAC01006729.1:439247-558223 GCA_013399225.1 Rhipidura dahli
AAAAAAAAAAGAAATTGCAGTATTTGATTTCATCTCATCACAACCCATCCACCATTGGAGAAAACTAAGATATGTTCTTCTGCTAGACATTTCTAAGCAAATTGCCTGTCTCCCTTCTGACTGCCTGTAAAGCTTCCCTTTTTCACTTAAGTCACCCTCCAGAGCGGTTTTACTGTGTGCTCTGCTACAGATGACCCAGCTCCTGCTGTAACCAAACCTACAGCCTGCCTGGGGGCCTCCCCAACACCATTCCCTACATGAACCAACAGCTCTGTCTCATGGAGGTTCAATACCTTGGTAGGGTGGCACTAAATTAATACTGTTTTGATCTCCTACATGTAAAAGAAGAAGACAGCAGATATTGATTCTATCCCTGTGGGGGTGTAATGGGGTACCAGTAATTTTTTGCAGGATTTTCCTCAGTCTTGGTGTCTGGGGCTTTATCTGGTCAGTCATTTCCCCTGCCAGCAGAAAGGGGCTGGATGGAGACATTAAATAGGTCAGGTGGGATCTTCAGGCTGTCATTTTGACCTTATGAGTTAATGCCACACTGTGAAGAGGAATATATATAAAACCATATAAAACCTGGATTCAGGGTCTATAATCGATTTTTCTGCGTATGAAAACTTCAAGAGTACCTTTGAGATCATAAATTTTCCTGTCTATGGTATGTTTGGGCTTTCTTAAATCCTCATAGGGGATCTCTGTGTGTCTGTGTCTATGTTAAGAAAGCAGGAAATACCTAGAGAAAAAATTTTGAACACTTAACCATGAAATTTAACTCATAAAGGCAGTGCATATAGCAAAAGCAGTGCTCACTACGCCAGAACATCTTATATATAGGAACAAGATGTCTATGGAATTCCTTGTCCACAGAGGATTCACATACTGACAATAGACAATTCTCACACCTGTTTTTAAATAGAGCTGCTGCAAACAAAACCACAGTTCACATGGTTTTGGTACCAGAAGAACAAGCAGAAATGTACAGACAAGCAGAGTCATGATTCATTGTTTCACAGTAGGTTCCCATCCCAGAATTCCTAGCAGATAAAAACTGAACTATTTACTTTTTCTCATCCATTGATAGAGCCTAAATCAGCAATGCACATTGCTAAGTGAGAGGGTGTACCACCCTACTCAATATGGATGAAAAATAGATTATCAAGGTGTTGATTAAGGAACAGAGAGTATTGAGTGTGAAAACCCATCAGAAACTGTTCTGAGTTGACTGAATTTTCCAGTAGTGGAAAAGCAAGGGTTCAGTTAGCAGCCACTAGGCATGTCCATTTCCAACTTTATTGGATGGATTTCCCATATAGGTCAATGCAGATTATCCCTTGCCTGATATTCCCAAGTATCAGTATCCATGTTCAGGGATTGAAGAGAGTGGGACCTCGGGCACCACCTGGGGGTGTTTCCTATTCCATTGATACTAGTAACTTCATACTGAGAACCCATCTCTTTGCTTGTAACCATGATTGCATTCTTTATAGATCTGCCAAGCCCATTGCTAACAATATCTGCTAGAGTTTATTCTATTCCTATATAGAAATGCCTATAAAGCATTATACAGCCTCTTGTCACCCAGTAAATAGGCTCAAAACACAATTTATAAGTCAGGATGGAAGAGATAACTTAATATTAAAAAAAAAAAAAAACACCCAACAAACAACTAAAAAACCCCTATAAAGCAGCTTTGAAAAACAAATGATGGACTATACAAATATAGGGAAAATTCTGGAAAGACATGGGAAAATAATGTCAAGTATCCTGCAAAATGTTGCAGGAATGGTGAACTTTTAGGGAAAGATGGGATAAAAGGCTAAAGGTACTTGCACTATTTTTAAAATATCCATATTTTTTTAGGATTTTTAATATTAGGTTCTACCAGTGAGATCTGAAGAGAGAGCCCAGAGCCTCCCACTTTACCCTATAAAACAGAAAAACTCAAGGGGCAACTGGCCTGATACCCCACCACTTTCAACTTTTTAAATAGTTGAAACTTTTTTAATTTTTTTAAATTTAAACTTTTTAAATTATGTGCAGCAGTGTAGTGATGGGATGAAACCAGTGCCACTGCATCTGTGACACCAGCCTCAACCTGCAAGGACTCCCAATGGTTTTATCTCAGTTCTCTGAGTGTAAGATCTCTCAAGTGTTAGAGAATAAGAGTGGTATAATTTAGCCCAAACAAAATAAAATTATCAGCTTTCTTGACTGCCATCAACAGCTTAATATAAAATTTAATTTGCAGAAGTAAATGTTAGAGGGATTTTGGTTTCTTTTCTGTTTTGGTTTTTATTTTCTCCAGAGGAGCATCACAGACTGGTATAACATTGATTTGCAGCTCCAGCCACAAACAGAATCTGTCAAGATCAGAGCTACCATAATATTATTAGTTTCAATTGTGTGAAGTTGGCATGGGATTTACTTTTTTTGTAAAGGGACATTAATTATTTCATATTATCAAGAGTTTTAAAAGCATTTTCAGATATTATGCTAAATAATTACATATGTCAACAGTCCTATAGCAGATAACATAAGAATATCTGTCTACTATCAGTCCATTTTGCTCCCTGCAAAAGAACTGTGTAATACTCAGCTCATGATTTGATAAACCTAACCCAGAGGAAAGGGAGGAAACAGATGTTTTATTTCATCATGAGAAACATTTTTTTTCTCCCCCATTATGTTATTAGTATAGATTCAAAGGCACAGAGATGATAATTCTGGCCTGGAAAATGAAATTCTTCTCCAGGGACCCTTTTCAAATTGATTTGCTCAATCAGAGCTCTCTACTGCTACCTGATACTGGCTATGGCGCTTCAGAGTGTCTAATCAAGAGATGATTACAGATGATGACATTAAGGAGGTTCAGGTTTAGTGCCATCATGGTGGCTAATCAATAATGTGATTGTCCAACTCAGTACTCAGGAGCTCTGTGTATAAATCTTGTTATTTACTAACTCCTCATGTCTTGCTATGAAAACAAAATTGATGTGCTCTCACAGTGTAGAAATGCTACATTCTAAGAATATTTTGTCTGGCACAAGCTTTAATGTTTCCAAGAAAATTCTTTCAGTCTCCTTTCGGCTTTACTGAGATTACAGCTGTTTTCATACTTCCAGTGACTTGTCACTTTATCCACATTTCATATGATTTAAACCCAAAATCAAACCTAGCTGTGAGTATCACGATCTCTAGTAAAAAAAACCTTCACAACATTTAGACTCCTTTGATACTGGTTTTGGAAGGGAGTTTGATCAAAGAGATCCAAATTCTGAAAGTTATTTAAAAATACAATCTAAAAAGCTCCCAAGAAAACAAAAAGCTTATTGTGGAATACCAACAGGTTCCCCTTCTTGCACTGTAAGAGTAAATCAATTTTTTCTTGTGATTAAAACTAATAAAGTTATGCCTTTGTTAAAACATAATTTTACCTGGAGAATCACAAGATATTTAAGAATTCTCCTGATTTCTATCTCTATGCACCAGATGTTCCACTTCAACAAAACAGTAGTAGACTGTAAAAACAACTAAAGAGCAGTAGAACAAAAGGTTTCTTTCAAAGTCCTTTTAGACAGAAGGAACTGGCAACAATTCTTGTTGATTAATCAATAAAGATTCAGATTTAGCCAGTTTTATTTACTTTGCCACACTGTACATTTTTGCTTTAGAGCCAAGTACAGTGGTTTTGTCGCTTCCTTCAGGATTTCTCTGTAAGTAGACAGTTTGCCATTCACATTCCTGGGGGTTCTGGTCATAGTCTCTAGGCCATCAGTATAAGGATTTTTATGTTTTGGCCAGAGTAACTGAAATCTGAATGTGGCAGATTTACCAAATTTTGATTTAAATAGTTTGATTTCTATTCTGCAGTGTTCCTGCAAAAACCAAGGTAATACTGCAGCCGTGTAAGCAAATGTCTGTGATTAACATCAATTTTCACTTGAGAGGAATGAATATGCAGCTGTGCTGTACACTGATCATCTCGGCAAGAATCCCCAAAACTGCTCCACTTCTGAATTCACCCAGGCAGAACAAGATTATGTGGTGTTGTGGGTCAAAACACTTTAAAGAGAAGCACACTTGGAACAATATTTTCATCATTTAATGAGACAATAAATAAATATTCAGTTATTACCTTTGCCTTGGTATCATGGACAAGATTTGTTGCCTTGGTCTATTCTCACTGTTTGCAAATTGATCATTAGGTTAGGTCAACTACCTCTCATTCACAGATTTTGTCAAAGGGTTTTATTTTTTTTCCATACATGGAGTCAGACTTAAATATTTATTGATGTATGACATCCATGTGAAAGCCAAAAAAAGCTTCAGAAGGTGAAACTCGAAGTGAGAGTTAAAATTCAATGCTACTAGATTTAAGATGCTTCAAAGATTTCAGCCTGTTATATGTAATGGTTTGCAAAAGTGCCTTTTGAAAGTGGCTTTCCCTAACACCTCTGGGCTGTGAGTGAAATCTCTTCTGTTTGTTATTTTCATGATGTTCAGACACTTATCTGATAGAGTGTGAAGGATTTGATCCTGAAAAAACACCTGCAAATGTAAATAAATCAACTAACCGTGACCAGGGTTAGCTAACAGGAGAAAGAAAGTAGTTAAGTAGAAAGTAGTTAGTAGAACTTAGGTTCTGCACTACAAACAGAGCATATTCAAGAAATATATGAAAAGGAAAAAGAGAGGGAGAGAGGAAAAAAAATCAGAGATATGATTTTGAAATAAAGTGGAAATGAAAAGCATACATTCAATATGAAGCACTAATCCATGTTAAAAATATTATACTACCCTAAAAAAATAATTGTGGCAGGAAATCTAGAACTTGATAATAATCAAATTAAATTTAAAAAATAACAGAAGTAAAATGCAATAAATAAATAATCCTTTAGAACTAGAGACAAATCAATTGAAGAAAAATAAAAAAGGATATATTGCTTAGTGAAACCAAAGATATTTAATTTGTCACAAAATAAAACTACAGAACAATAAAGCTATACAGACAACAAAAAGAACATTAGAGTTATCTGTATTTGAAACAAGGATACAAGCCTCAGGTGTTTGCAGGAACGGCTGCAACGAGATTTTAAAGGGTTTTCAAACCACTAATAGCTTTATTTTCTTTCTTTACTTATTCTTACACAAGCAGTTGCAAAGTGATAAACTACAGGGTAAGCACAAAGTGATAATAGAATTTGATAAGACAGAACATGTTCAGTGCAGTATAATTCATACCAGATGGTGAAACTAACAGAAGTTACAAACAAATAAATGATGTTGTTCATTCAAGTCCAAAGCTGACCTCCCAGAATTCCCAGGGGGAATGTCAGATAAAAGAAAACATCTTTGCCCCAAAGCTCAGTTTGATGACAGCTACAGCCCAAGAAAGCTCATGGCTAAGCAACTACCTGATTTCTTTCACTTTTACTACTTGACCATATTTTGGCCCAACACCAAATCTACTCCAGTTCTAGGACATCAGTACAGTTGCTAAATCCTCTCATTCAAGGTATATTTTTTCCCTCTCTTCCACCACTGCTTGATAGCACCATTCCCTTTTCATAGCAGGGAGACATTCCTAGTTCAGTCCTAGTCCAAGATTTATTACAGACTTCTGTTGGGCTCTCAGGGGATGAAAAGGAGGAACAGCAAGACCATCAGAAGCATTCATTCTTGACCCTCACAAAGGTTACGCATGCCCCAGGCCTGACTTGTTAAAACGCAAATAATTCTGTTTGCTAGAGGGGAGTTTTCATGAGACAAACTCCTGCTAACAAATAAATACTTCAAGACTATTGATTACCATCAGAGAGACCATCATCTGGTACAGTTTTGCCATTTCTAGTCTGAGCAGCCTTCAAACTAGCAGCTAGAAGAAAAGAGTCTTTATTATTCCACGTCAGCCACCCACTTCCCTACAGGCAGGATAAGATTTGCCAATACTTTCTGTAACACATTCGTGGGCACAAAGAGTATTGCTATTAACTGGCCACAGCACTGACTTCACACTTATTAACTTCTCTGATCTCCTCTTCCTCTGTTCCCAATTAGCAGAGGGTGCTTGTTGGTAGGCTTTGGGCTGGAAGCCATCGCCCTCACATCCAGCTGATTGTGTGGCAGTAATTGCTCCAGCTGCAAAGCTGCCTTTAAGATCAGAGGTCCCTCCAGCCCCAGAGGCTTTCTGCAGCTGTGTGCCCTCCTGTCAGCCTGGCTGCTGCAGTGGAGTCTCAGCCTTGCCGGGATGACTGCTGTGCTTCCAGAGCTCTTTGGTAAAGAGTAAGGGCCTGACTCCTGAGTGCCTTGAGCAGCGTGCTGTCATTTACGTCTATGCAAAGTGGGTGTAATGTACTGCTGGAACAGCACATTACACAGACAAAAACTACTAAGATCAAGCTAACGACATGAAATGGTTAATTCTTCTCAGCAAGTGACTTCAATAAGTCTCTTTAAATTTAAGTGTAAAATTCTCTTTCTTTTTCTGTACTGCATGTTCAGCAGGGGCTGATTCTTTCACAAGCAAGCTTCTGAGTTGTTGTTTTTTTACACTTCTTCTTTTTCTCACAGCTCAGCAAACACAATCAAGGTTGCTCTGTAAAGGTATCTCACTAGGCTTACCTGATTCACACAGTAGGTTGCAATGACAGGAACAAGATATCTGATGTGAAAGCAGACTCATCCAGAGGAGAGGAATAGTAATCAAAGATGAAATTGTTAATGGAAAGAAGACAAACGAATTTTAAGGAGCTATTCAAGCAAAAAAAAATGCTGGCAAAGAACAATTGACTTGTTAGCTTTAATTACAGAAATACCAGTGAGAAAAAAGGAGGGGAACTAAAGATGAAGGTGGTTCTTCCTTCTCTCCCTTACATAGTGTAAGGAAATAAGCCCTTAATGTAGGTGTCAGGATGAATTCAGCAAAAATGCAAGCAAAGAAGGCAGGACCATCAAAGTAGTAAAAATGAACAATGCAACACAGTACACAATTGTGACCTACAACCTTTAATGGCCCAGAAGAGAGACACACCTATACCTATTTGCTTACTTTGGGATTTGTTTCTTTTTTCCTGTGGTTACTAGTTCTCCAGTCCATTTCAATTCTTCTCCTGGTAATTTCACAAAATATGCTTTTTACTACTTATTTTATAACTGTGTGGTTTGGGGCTTGGTCGATTTTGTTTATTGAGTGTGGGTTTTTGTTGCTCTTTCTTTTTTTTTTTTCCTTTGGTCAGATGTAACATCTTGTGGAATAAGAATGAACAGCTTGAAAGAAAGTGTGGCTGTACAGCATCTTTCCCTCTACCTACAGGGGTAGGGGCTGTCATAACAAACTGTTTGGAAAGCCAACAGTGCCTAAGTAGTTCAAACATCAGTGATGTTACGTATCCAAGCATGTCTGAATTGCAGTCAAAGGCAGAACTGTATAAACTAGTTTTGAACTAGACAGCTTGTGTGCCAGCAGCAATGTATCTCACATCACCACAGTTCTTCCTTCACTATTTCAAATGAATTTCCTGATGTGATCTGTGTGAAGAGAATTATAGAGTCCAGCACACCTGTCACTTCAGCCTGGGCAATACTAGTAATAATAACAACTCTTTTGTAGTAAAATTACAGTGATGTATAAGGAGAATATGCTACAATAAAAACAAATTACAGTGATGTATTAGGAGAATATGCTAAAATAAAAAAAAATTAAAAATGCTTTTAATTAATCCTCATCTTTCTTTCATAGGGGAGCATCATTTTTCCTTCTCCAAACATCAGAAAAATCTATTCATTATATTCAATAAGTACTCTATTGGTCCATCCATCCACCTGTAGACAAGAATGTCTCACAGTATGATGCATTTCCATCTCTCTCCATGGAATCCCAATATTTGCTGTTAAATAAAACAAAGACAGGGGTCCAGTCTCTGGGCAAATGCTTTGGCTTAGCTATATCCACACTACACAGCACTTAGTATTCATCTTTCCCTGAGCCTCAGTCACCTTAAGTCATGGTTATCATCTCTATGTTTTCTTTTCAGCTGAACGTGTCTGCACTACTGAGAAATCTGTGTTGCAGTCGACCAGTGTTTCACTGCCTGAAACTGGGGATGTTTTGGGGGCTCTGGGTGTAGCCTGAGTGTGGACACATGGTAGTGCTTGAGGGTGCCAGTCTTGCTGGGTGTTGTTGGAGGACTGGATGGGGCAGAATTGCTGCACTGTATATCTCTCATGGGTCATATAAAAACTACACGACTCATCCTATGCCCCAAATTTTACCCAGACATTGTTTCAGAAAATTCTGGTGCCAGAACCATGACTGGGAGCATAACATTTAAATAACATGCATGATGACAGAACAGAGCACATCCTCAAGTCCACTCCCTGCATCTGGTTTATTCAGCAATGTAGATAAAGCTTATAATGCACACATTCCTAACTAATTTTTCCACTGTTTTTTGTCATTTCTTTTCCTAGAATACCCTTGACAAATGGATTGCACAATGCAATTGAGTCAGTGAAAACTTTTAACAGGACCTGGCAGTCAGCAAAGAAAAGAATTAAGTCAGGAAGCAAAAAACTGATTGCAGCAGTCAATTACATGTAATTAATACTAATCCAAAGGAAAAAGAGGTTTGGATAGCCATGTCAGCAGTATTTCCATTGATGTGGTGACCTACTCATGCAAAATATACATAACATAACATACAAAATATTTTGTCCCATGTCATAGATCCCTTACAGAAAAGCTACAAAAGGTATCTCATTCTGGGGCCTTGTTTGCTCTTATTCCCTTATTCCCTTCTCCCACNCAAACTAAAAATCCAACTGCAGAAAGAGTCCTTTTTACCGACAAGGTGCTCTAGCAGTTTAGTTGGGTTTCTCACTACTTTACTACTAGTTATGAATTTTTGAAGCCCTTTTCTCCTTGCAGAGAAGACACAATGGAGATGATGGGGGCTAATCATGGTGTGTGAGCCAACACGCTCATTAACAAGGGTTCTGATGCAGTCACAGCTGTGCTAACTGCATCTGAGCACTGATCAGTCTCTGGCACAGAAAACCTGAAGTAAGAATAAAGGTAGACTGCAATCACATTTGTAAAAACACCTACATAGAAAGAGAATGAACATGTGCCAAAAGGATATGCCCTGTTTTCCCAGGGACATTCACATTTTTACTTATTTTGCTGCAGTTAGTCTTCAAATAAATGAAGGCAAAATCATTATCTGCTGACCAGTGTAATTAAAGAAGTGATTACTTTAACAAGTAATTGGTAACAAAGTGCATAACTAGTCATCAGAAGCACAGACCATATGTTCTTAAATATGACCAAATCATTTGCGTGGTGTTTATGTGCAATAAATAAAAACCAAATGAAAAATCTGCTGACAGGGAATAAGTAGCAATAAGAGTAGAGCGATACGTTAAATCCTTCATTCTGGATCATTTGGGTAATGTTCCATTCATTTTAGATTCATGAGTAGAAGCCTTTACAGATTGGGCATGCATATCATAAATCTCAGGTTATTCATTATTAGGTGGCATTCTGCTGTTTGCAATTGTACATGTTTACTTTGTGCATAATTAACTGCATAATAGCTGTCTGTGTTCTGCACGGAATTTATACTCAGGCTCTCATCAAAACAAATGGCTCTAGAAAGTAGGCCAGTTCCATTAAGATATCCACAATCTGCATTTTCTAATACTGCTTCTCAGAAAATGGAGTTGGAGCTCTGATTTCCCAGCTGCAATTAGAGCAAAATCCAGTCTTTCAAGAGGCCCCATGTTCATGTTTTCAGGGTGTTTTATTAAATCTTACACAAGTAGTTGGAACATCAAGGGGTGGAGACAGAGCAAAGCTTGAGTATACATAACAGAAACTGGGATGATACATTTCCATAAAAATAATAAGTACAGAGCAGATTTGGACAGGCAATTGATCATTGCACAGCTCCATGCTATGGATCAAAAAGTTCACCCTGCAGTTCTTCCATTTCTGTGCATTATTACCACTATGAGATCAACTGCTTCTGCCATCCGGTTTCTTTATACACTGTGTGTCAGCAAAAGCTTCCAGACTTCTCTCTCCATAATACAAAATTGGATGGAAAAGAGAAAAAATAAAGTAAAATCAAATCGTACTGAAAGAAAGGAGGGAAAGCTACTAATCAAATAAAATAAGGCTCAGAGAAAGAGGGAAAAGCTGCTAATAGGAAGGTCTACAGCTACAGATTAAAATGAGACAAGATATAGGGAAGTGTTGAATTTAACTGCTTCATGGAACTGCAAGATGATGTCACTATATTTTTAATTTATCTAGATGCTACATAAAGGATATTTAGTACAAATGCAGGCATGCAGTGAATATTATTTTACAGCTTACATGCCACATAAAGAAAGTGTTTTATAGTAGGAGTTGTTTGAAAAGTGATTACTAAAAATGTGGGGGGAAAAAAATCTTATAACCTACCCTTTTGTTTGAAGGATGTACTGTGATAAAATGTGGTTATCATGGTGCAGAATAATATAAATATTCATAATAAATAAAATCTGTCAGACTGGGCAACTTTAAGCTAAAAAGCATTAAGAATGTAAATGGCCCACTAATGCTAATGAGCTTCCATTTTTTCCATATGAAATGTTGAATGCCTAGATGTAAGAGAAACAAATTATAAACAAAATTAATTGCAAAGATAATTGCATGCCTTTTGCGTAAATCCTTTTGTTTCTATTGTCTTACAGGTAACGCTCATGTAAATTTACATTTTTTGTTACAAAAAACTATACCCTACATTCATTTGGAGAGGAGATGGGGAGGAAATTTCTTCCTGGTTTTCATTTTTTCCTTTAGAAGAAGCTGTGGTTTTCTCGCAGGACAGCACTGAGAGATGCTTTTTAAAATTATTTTTCCAATTGCTTTGTTTGGGAGGGGTCCCCCTCAGTCTATACTTTTCATGCCCCAGAGAATTCTGATATATCTGGTTTGTGTAATGTCAAAATGTAGGATTTTTCATTTGAGGAAATTCCAAGATCTCACAAAGCAAATGACAGTGTCTTTCCAAAATTCATGATAAAACATTTATATATTTCTACATCCTGGCATGGTTTCCTTTATTTTTTTTTTCAAAACTCTTCGTATTGAATATTACATATCAAAACATATCAAAATCAAAACCAAAACCTGACAAATTCTGCAAGATTATGTCTATACATTTTCCAATTTTCTAAATGTTACGTAAACAATAATTAGTACCAACTTAGGTAGACAGTGAGTACTATTTTACACTGATCTGCTGCATAGATAAAGTTCTTTATAACAGGAATTGCACTCAGTCTTCCTGCTGATTAGTCCCAACGTATTTTTCTCTTTCCTTTTGTTTTTGTAATACAAGGGATGAGATGCTAGCAAAAAAAAAAAAAAAAACAAAAAAACACCTCCCTCCTGCAGGATTTTACAGGGTGTGATTTATTTATTAATTTCTTCTCAACTCAGACATTGTAACACTGCTGTTTTTTACTCTTCTCTTGGCCAAACACCTCATTGTTAACAGCTCCTTCTGTATATTGCTGGTCTGTATTTTTTTAGACATGATTTACTAACAAATACATTTATCTAAATTTAAGAAAACAGCTCAACAAAGGCTCTTAAGAACCTAGTGGAAGGCAATAGAGCTTTCTGTTTATTTTCCATTTATGCCTTTGAGAATCCCTACCCTCACCTCTGTGAGCAGCATTGTACAAGTTGAAATAAAAAGTCTGCATTCATCAAACAGCTACTCTGGTAGAGTCATCCTTTTCATTCACAAGACCTCATCATCCTTCTTACAAAAAAAAAAAAAAAAAANAAAAAAAAAAAAAAAAAAAAAAAGAAAAAAAGGAACAAGAAAAGAGATGGAACTCTTCAAAGAGAACAAAAAAAAAGCTTTAAACACTAAATGCCACCAGAATCCATGCACGTTCAAGAGGTACATGTATAAAGCCATGTACAGGTGAGTCTTAAGCAAACTCACCATCTCAGTTACAATCAAACTCAGCACTTCACTTTGAACACCTGATGCTCCTGGCTTTCAGGAGGCTTGTTGATTTTCAACATAATTTGAGCACTTGGTTCTTTTCAATTTCTGTTTTCTCTTGTAATGTTTAGGTAGTATACACACATTATCTGTTTACAAATGAATAATATGTATGTCTTCACTGTGCAGTTCAGAAACACAAAAATGCATACACATGCTATGCTGTGAAAGATTATTCCCAATTTATTTTGTAACAAGAAATACACATAAAAGCAAGGGGTTTTTTCACTCAAATCTGTCTGTTTGTGATTTTAATGTCCTCATGAGGCTAGTTTGTGCCATAAGAAAGGTAAAGGAATAAGACAATGAGAAAAAGATACTTCAGGATTTGTATTGTACTTTTAATGTTGTTGATTTATAATACATTACTGACAAGTATGCTTGAACAAGATGAGAGCATTCACTGATGAGCAAAATGCTCATTAAATACTAAATATGCATACTACATATACTAAATTTTATATTACAAATATAACATCTTTATGTAAACACATTCTATTAATATATTCCTAGAAATTTAATTAGATTGTATGAATATGTGCAATTATATATAAATTAAATATATTAAATATATGTGAACATATAAATATAAATTTTATTTTTATATAAATATAAATATTATACATACTAAATGTGCACAGAAGGAACAAAAAAGCTGTCTCTAGTAAGTAATCTTCTTTTAAAATAACATCTGATGATTTCAGGGTAAAAATTTTTTTACATTTCTTAATAATACTCAATGGTGCATAAATTGCTCCTTTGTTAGGGCTCCAGAGATTTGGAGGAACAAAATTGCCCAGTTTGGCACCTTCTTCTTCCTGGAAGTAAGCAGTAAACCAGAGAGTGTGATGTATTTCTACAGTCTATAATGAGTCAAAATTTAGGTAGATGAATTCCAAGGAATGGCTAGAGAGGGGAAAGGTAAGTCTGAGCAGCTTCAAAGAGCTATGCCAGACATGAGCCATCGTTTGTTTTGTTTGCAGCAGCTCAGGACAAAGAGGGAGTAAAGACTTCTCTGCTCCTTCTTGACCACTGGGTTCAATTCCTCTCATCTGACTGACCACAACAATTGGCAATAAAGGCCTCTACATATGAACGGGTAGTGCCTGCTTTCCCTGTCAGCCTCTGAGTTTTAGTGGCCTATCTTTGATCATTCCTGTGTGATGTACCCTTCTAAACTTTCTCTGACAAGGAAGAGACTTGAGACATGTACTTTAGCAATAAGCAGACATATTGCAGATGTGCAATTTGGTCACATAAATCCAGCCTTTTTTGTCTGCTCTAGTTTCAGCATCTACATTAGTGCTGCTTAAGGCTTGTCTTTAAGAGTTTAGTTCTCTGACACACGTAATAAAAAAGTTTTTTTTCCTGAAAGCCTGTGGAGGTTGAAATTCTGCAGGATTTACTCTGGTCTGGTGATCTGAATCATTCTAGAAAAATCTGGAACAACACTCATAATCTGAGTAATTTAGCAGGTAATGTCTGAATCCTGACTCCATTTTTTGGTTACTTTTTCACTTTGATAGCATCTGTCAGATGTGATCTTCCATTTCAAGCTCTTTCCATTCTGTTGAAAGAGCACTAACCTATTTCTTTCTCCAGAAGTGCTTTGTGTTGGGATGGAGAACTGTCCTACTCTGCCTCACCTGATGGTCTGTATTACTGGGAAAGCCAAACCATGGGGTTAACAGGCCCTACCCGACCTGTTGGTGGTGATACTGTCCTAAATGAGGTCTTACTGCAAAGGGTTCCAGTGGTTTTTTCACTCCAGCAAGCAGGCAACAAATTTTAGACCTGTTGCAAACTTATCCTGACAACTACATTTCACTTCCAGGCTGGTCTTAACATCTGTAGAAGAAATTCTACTAGAAGCTCTGTATTCCATTAAAAAATAGTTTTAGTCACATTCATCTATGCAAATTTACATTCTGTAGACAATAAGGATGAGGCGTGAATTTCTATTCACTGGGTAAGAAATCCTATTCCCCTGTGAGCCAGTGTATTTTTCAGGACAAAGAGAAACATGAATGTTTAGCATATACAAGCACAAAAACTCAGGAAATAATTGAATGCAAATTTATTTCATCCCAAACATCCATTATAATAGCAGACATTTTTTAAAGTAACTAATTTTACATCATGCATGTCTGAACCATCCTATTTCTCTCTACTGGCTAGAAGGGAAGATCCCAGTGAGAAAATCAGGTGAAGACACCTCATCAAAAGCTAAGCAACAAAAATGCCAACATTCCTGTTTTCTGATAGAGTTTTTGGTCTTGCAAATTGTACATATAAGTTTAGAGCTCAAAGCCAACTTCTCTAGTAAGTTGTAAATATTTACAGTTCTTATCTGGGATAACATTCTGGGTCACTCCTACATTTACCCTGCTGATTTTTCTTAGTCTATGATTTTGATCAAAGATTTAATGAGAAAAGTAATCTTCCAACCTGCTTGTTTTGCTTATTCAAGGTAGCAGAATTTTTCCTAATGGTAAAGTGTATTCTCATCTCTAAACTGTACTGTGTTCAGAGTAAAATCCCAAGGCTGGTTTTCTCAAGAATGCTAAGCTGACATGTGTGAAAGTGATGAATGACTGCTTAGGTCTATATTCCAGCATGTGTGTACAGATGCAAATAAAACAAGTTGTATTTAAAATTTATGTTACTTTTTTCTCTTTTAGTATGAAGAAAAGGAATTATAATGTCCTGGGCATTTATAACTGTACTGTAAAGGATTAGATTATTAAAGATATCTACTAGCATTGACAGTAGAACCTTTTCACAATGTGTCTTTCCACTCTATTATGCAGAATTTACTTAATGTTTGCTGCTTCTATGTGATTCCCCCATACTTTGTAGGTTGATTTGCTCACAAAGCCATAGAAAATGAGCACTCTACAAGCTATCTGATATAAAGAACCTATGAACGTTTTTTAACTATTAACAGAGATTCATACTTAAGGTCATGACTGCTTTTTACAGGGCTGTACTTGAATCCATACTTAGAGATGTTTAAGTTGCTTTCAGAACATGGTTGTGGTTGATACAAGAGGAACATATTTATAGCATCAGGAACTGTTACAAAGTGAGCTTGAGCCCCTTCTTCAACTTCTCTCTATAAATATCAAATCAAAAATAAAAGACCATACTCAGTTCCACTGTAAACACAAATGCTTCTCAAATATGCTGTCTCACAGTCAGATTCACTGACATTGAAAGTGCCTTATGCAGCCATAATCTCCTAATTGTTGCACAGTGACAATACTCTGATGTCCAACAAGCAATTTCTGGCATGCTTGTAAAGTCAGCCCAAGCTGCACCTTATATTAATCATATCAATACTATTGATTGTTTCATTTATTTTCTCATCTAAGTCTCTCAGACATACTTGAATAAGAAGCATGCCAACCCATAATTCCTCGTTTCTGTTTAGTAATGGAAATGACAAATGTATACTCTGCAGCAATTTCTGTCAAAGCACTGTCATGTTATTTTTTAGCTGTGTTTGGTAGGGAATTTGAAGTGTTGTGAATAGGGCTATCAGTCTCTCTACCACCTACAACATCTTTGTAGACAATTTTCATCACATTTGAATAATGTTTTGGCACAGGAACACTTTATCTCTAAGATCTGGAAGCACATTCATACAGTCTTCTTACATTTATCATGTCCCATATACTCTAGAAAAGTTAGAAAGAAATGTGCTGTTGTCTTTTCCATCTCACTGGAAGTTCTGCTAGTTCTTGTAGGGCATAGAGGCCACCAGAAACAAAGCCAGGCATTCTGCAGTGACTTATCCAAACACTAAGTCAGAAATAACATAGTCTCTTCCCTAAAAAAGAGACACTATCACTTTCTAACATCAGTGTCTTCTGTGTCTGTAAGAGTCAAAAAAGAAGGCAAACTTTACTCTCTCCCACAGACTAATGCACAGAAATGCATAATCAAAGAGCCACATATTATATACAAATGAAGACGAACATACTAGAGAGGGCATGTCATTAACAAAAGAGAAAGAACTTTCAAAACTCATTGATGACATTTCCCTAATACTAGAGAGACCCTTTTATACACAACAGTGTGAATTACTACTGCCTGTACTCTGGTCTGCAGAGCAGTCAGGGGCTTATCTGCAAAGAGTGGCAGATCACCATGACAACTTAGGAGTTTAAATTCTGTTCCTTCTGTGGTAGTCTTAACACATGAACACTGAACTAAGAATGTATGTATTTATCTTTATTTTCTGTTTACTATTTGCTGATAGCTCTCACTTCCTGCCTCTGTCATAGTATTAGCTTGCATTAAATTTCCACTAATAATAATGTGAATTAGGCATTGCAAAAGCAACTGTGAAAATGAGAATAAGGAAGTTGCCCAAATCACAGAAACTTTTTAAGAGGTGCTCCTTGATAAGACATCAACTATATATGTATGGGAGAAAAAGAGAAAGCATGTTAAGACCAGAGGTAATGTTTTTCCGATAGTAATCAGAATTCATGTACTGTTTCCTTCCAAGGAAGTGCTAATGACCCACCAGTTTGCACAAGCCAAACAACGAAAACTAGAAGCTCAAAAAAAAGGTGCAAATTGCTCTATTTTAATTGCTGAATAATTTCAATTTTTTCTACTGTGGATCAATTGCTGTTATAAACAAAGTATGCTTCTTTCAGATTATGAGGGTTTTTTCTTAATTCATCAGGAGGCCTTTCCTATTTTATTCTTTAATACAGAACTCCATCTCTTAGAATTAGTAGGAGGAGATTTAATCAAAGGAAATCAAGGGTCCTACTGTGCATGTCATTCTTCTCTCTTTACTAGAAATGGAATTACTGCTATTTTGAATGAAGAGGACAATGCTTCACCACATTAATAACCATTATTTAACAGAAGAGTCAGACACCATCCTTCATTTCTGTCTTGAAACATCCCTGAATACAACACCTTTGAACTTCTGATGCCCAAAATTAAAATTTAGAAAAGAAACATTTAAAGTGATATTTAAAGTAACAGTTATCTGATCAAACATGTTTTTTTAAACTGAAAACAGAAAGGAAACAGGAAATATTTAAAATGTCAATACCACAGTGATGTTCCACTGTGCACAGGCTCTTTTTGAACAGTTTGTGTTTATGTAAATGCAAACTGTGAAAAGGAACAAGAGATCTAAAGGTCCATCTAGATCAGGATACTGTCCCTGGCTACAAACATAACGTGTGGCCAGCAGGAGTAGGGAAGTGATCATTCTCTCTTTCTCGGCACTGATGAGCCTGAATCTTGAGTACTGTGTTCAGGTTTGGGCCCCTCACGACAAGAAGGACATTGAAGCCCTGGAGCATGTCCAGAGAAGGACAACACAGCTGCTGAAGGATCTGGATCACAAGTCCTATGAGGAGTCATGGAGGGAGCTGGAATTGCTTAGTCTGGAGAAAATGAGACTATGGGGACACCTTATTGCTCTCTACAACTACCCAATAGGAGATGGTAGCCAGGTGGTCATTGGCCTCTTCTCCCATGTAGCAAGTGACAAGACAAGAGGAAATGGCCTCAAGTTGCATGAGAACAAGGTTAGTTTAGATATTAGGAAAACATTTCTTCACAAATGATTGGAACAGACTACCCAGAGAAATGGTAGAGTGACCATCCCTGGAAGTGTTCAAAAAACACATGAATATGGCACTTGAGGACATGGTTTAATGGTGGTGAGGCTACTTTCAAGGTTGGAGTTGATGATAATAAATAATTTCCAAAAATGGTGATTCTTTGATTCTAAGAGTGAAAATGAAGTAAGCACAATTAATGCTTTCCCCTATTTTCAGCTATTTTCAGTTCCGTTTGTGATTTAAAGTTGAGATGATTTCTATGATAAATATAGGCACTAAGAACTATACAGAAGGCTATAGTATTCTCTCAAGATAACAAGTGACCCATCAATAAGCCAATTCAATTATCAAAAGCAATTTAGCCTATGCTTTGCATAGGTTAATTTAACTTAATTATTACTGAATTATGTCGTATGTATTTGGGCCAGTTGGAGAACTAAATGTGGATGTTTTTGGAACAAAGAGATAATATTTTATTCCTAGAAACTTCAATGTTTAATGCAAGGGCAAGCCTAATATTTTATCATAAACTCAGTCAAAGATATTAAAATATGAAGTACACTGTTGCTATCATATGCAACCTTGGTCACCTCAGATTTTGACATACCAATAATCTAGGAAAAAAGTTGTAATGTTGCTATCACAAATATTTACTGCCCCATTACTGCAGCTGTGTTAGAGATATAGACACAGGTCATTTCTGTGATAGATCAAGACATTGACATTGTTAGTATTTAGCCTTTTTAAATCCATTTAAAAGAAGCATAATTAAAAATCCCCTCAGCAACCTTTTCTGGTTCATAGCCTGGGCATGGGGCAAGTAATTACTGACTTAATTTTACTGTGTTCTCTGAAACCACTTATTTAAATGAACATAGATAATCTCTTCTCTAAGGACACCAATTTTGTAGATATTATATGGCTGATCAAGTTCAGTAACTTGTTGCTGAAGGTACAAAATTATTTCTGTGAAATCAAATAAGCAAATCAGTACCCATGGTCTTTGGCAAGGTAGTGTGCTGTTAGTTATCCTTTCAATGAGGTGTTACAGGGAAGCCACATCTGCTTGCCTTCCTTGACAGATGGAAGTCAAAAGACCCCCAGCAGTACTATATTCATGCTTATTCTCATGTCCTTGCCAGTGTTCTTTTGTCAACAGTCTATGAAGTCCTGAATCTGGGTCCTGTAAGCTTGAGCTAAATATAACATATTTTGTGATATCTACGTTGTCATTGCAAAACACTTTTATAATATTATTTATTGAAATATTGTCAATACTGCACACATGAAATTGACTTTGCAGAGACAGACCTTTCAATTTAGAGGAACTTTTGTTTCCACTCTTTACAATAACCTTTCCCAGACCAGTCTTTAGAAACAGCTTTCACATAAGTAATTTAGGGAAAACAATAACTTGTTTGCTACTTTGTGAAATGGGTGTGAAATGATAAGCAGCCCCCCTGAATCACCTGCCCTTGATAGATGACCCAGAATCCAGTCTCCAGAGAGCTGCATCCTGATCTGAATTCTATGATTGAAGACTGATTTCTAATATAAGTCAGACTATGCTGTAACCCAGCATGCATAAAATGAGTAAAGGACTTTATTTATTCTTATCTCTAAGTAAAGCTCCAGCTCTTCACTCTTTTCTAATATACATTTAAATGATTTCAAGGCCTCTTTACGTTCCTGTCTTAAAATGATACTTGATATATTTCTGCATTGTATGGTTTGTGCTCAAGGAAAAAAAAACCAGCTTCATTAGATATTCACTTTGACATTCTGGTCCCAGAAAAAATAACATTAGTTTCATACTTATCCATCTGCTTTTCTGTTTCAGCTGGAAAATTTCTGCTTATAATTTTCTAGGGACATGTGGGCGATTTTCCAGTTGTGCCATTAAAATCCACTACATCCTAAAAACATGCCAATGAATGTTCTCTGGTGGTTATGCCTGCAAAAAGGCAGTGCAAAATGTGTCCCAAAATGCAAAAGTTTGTCATTCACAAGCAAAGTTCAAGTGATACATCTTACTTTTAGGTTGATATGAAACCTTAGTTTATTATGTCTGCAATCATATTTAAGTACAAATAGTTTGAATTTCAGAATAGAATACATAAAGTACTTTTTAAAGCCATCTCTCACAAGAATAGGGCTGACCACTCATATTGCCTAGCAACTCCATTTTGTTACAGGGAATCCAATATCTGATTGCAATGATTTGGGGAGTACTAGTTAAAAGTAATAATTTGCATGAGAAATATTCTCATGCAAATTCTCTGCTCTCATTAGGAACTGCATCTCTTTTCTAAAATTGGTCAGCAGTAGTTTGGAGTCAGCCATCTGCCCAGAGGTCTTTTGTCTGTATGAAATGGAGGGTGAACATTGTACAATCAGCAGTGTATTGGTGGAACAACAAAGTGGTTCAGAAGTAACAGGGGAAAAGAACAGAATCTTGCTTGGTCCTTCATAGTGCAGAGATAGTATAATATTGCACATTTAATACTATGTCCTACCAAAAGTTTCAAAGACCTTTACAAGCATTCAAGTTAGAAATGGTAAGTTATATCTGTTTTCATAGGCAGGTCATCCACTATCATCTTCTAGCATTTTGGTTTGATTTTTTGCTGTATTTTTTCCTTTTAAAAAAATTTTCATACTGGATTAATTTTCATCTACTCCCCTACTCTTTTTTTTGGGGTTTTTTTGGGTTTTTTTTTGCCTATGTACTAAAATTAACTTTGACATGTGGAAGATGTATATGCTCCAGCTTTGTGTTCTTATGAAACATTCCTTTGAACAGAGACATTTTAGACAACAGACTCAGAGAAAAAATGACTGGAAAGAAGCAGACTCTGATGGGTTGCTGTATATTTGGGATTTTTTCCTGGATGGTAAACTTGTTTTTGAATATAGGTCTTTAAAAACTCACTAAGACAAAAACCACAGGCACTACATTAATGCATCAAAATTAATTGATTATTTGCATTTGTTGAATTCTAACTTTTGATGTCCAAAATCTTAAAGTGAGTTCTGTTCATAAAATTTTGTGTTTCTGTCTGTCTTTTTTTCTCTTGAGGAACTGTATTTACGGACTTTTAAACTTCTCCCAGAGGAATCATTACATTCTGATATATTTTTAAAAAATAACATCTTATAAGCCTGCAGTTCTTGTTTACGATTAATACAAGCACAGCAGAAATCAATTCCATCCAGACTGTAAGAAACTGGCTTGGCTTCAGGAATCAGCATTTTCTTCAATAATTAAGCACCAATTAATATACTTCATTTTAAGCTTGCAGATGCCCCCACTGGAATATGACCTCCCTTGGGCTCTCTATAACTAGTTTCTGACAGAGGTTAGAAAAGACTGAGAAAGTGAATATGCTATTGTACCCCCCGGTGATTCTTCTCAGCTACTCTCAGTCTATGGCTGAAGAACATACTGAGAGAAAAGTTATACCTGTACATCCATATTAAATAACCCTCTTTAAACTCCTCTTCCTTCAATTCATTAGCTCACCATTCATTTCTGTAATGAGATAACTGTGTTTTCTTGTTTTATTCCTTTCCTAGCCAAGAATACTCAAACTCTGTTGCCAAGTTGATTGCTTCAGACTACTGAACATAGAGGTAAATCTGCTCGTCCTCATCTGCTGCATAATAGTTCAAGGACCTTTGCATATTTTCTGATACCAGGAATTAAAAAAAAAGGCTCTGGCTAATTCTGATTAAGTGCCAAGTTATAAAGATCATATACTTTATTATTTTGGGATAGTTATATTCTACTCGATAAGTTTAAAATCTAGGCCTGCAAGATTCAGATCACTCCAGGAGATTGTTTGAACTGAAGACCAGCCAATAAAACAGAGCATCTAAAATGCTAAGGCAGAAATATTGAGCTGATAGCACAGAACATGTGATCCTGTGCAATGAAATATGTTCAAGGACAGATATTTTAGGGCATAGATTGAAACTCATTTGTGCATACCTCAGAGATCCAACTAAGCCATTCAGTATTTCTGCTGAAAGGCCTGTTGCTGCTGGATGGTGTAGTCCAAATATCCTATCACTGGGCAAATGAATCATTAAGGAATAGGATATGCTGCTGATGGAAGAGATGGTTAATCTCAGAAAAGATCAAAATAAGCACCTTACTCTGTGACTTCCATTCATCATATTCATCAAAAATATCAGTAGTTTAGGCAAAGAAGCACCATTTCTCTTTTTACTGTATCAGTCCAAGCCAACTATTAAAATACCAGGTCATTATTGTTTCTGCCTGCATCTGCATCCTCTCTCCAATGACAGCTACATCACGTTTCTTATTAGGAGTTTATCTCATTGCACAGCTTTCACTATAATCTTGTGATTCATTACTCTTTCTGATCTGAATTATTTTTTAGGAACTATTGGCAGCAAAATAAGTCAAGTTCAAATATACATAATCCTTTCAAAATTAACAAATGTACAGCTTCTGGCTCTTGATGTAGTGTCCTGATTTCAGCTTCCCTTTCCATCCCTGCCCCAGAGAAATGTGAAAACACTTGTTTACTTCCCCTATTTATTAGAACATCCATTGTAATAGACTGAAGAGTACATGTATTCAGAGCATTCTTATAACATGTATATTATAAAAAGCAGCCCATATACCTAGGGGCAAAACTTTTGTACAGGAGTACTAGACATTTTCCAAGTTTAAAATGCTGCTGAATAAATGTCCATCTAGATTCATAGAAACTTCTTTTTGCATGTCAAATTTTTTAAACGCATTACTGGTCTGTCTTTCCAAACAGCTGTGGCACTAGATATTAAGAACCCAAAGAACATTAAATTATATAGATGAATGCATTTACTAAATTTGTAATGATATTATGGATGGTTCAAAAATATGCAGATATACATTACTACTTAAGATCTCAGCTTCCTCAACATGAAAGAGACTCAGCATCCATTTTGAGGGGAGAAGAAATATTTTTAATATTATCAAATGCTTATTATATATTGCCAGCTGAATTACAGGAAAACATTTGCTGATGAAGAAGTCACAAAAATTATAATTTGAAGTTCTTTACATGTTGTTTTTCACACTAAAGTTTCCAGGAACATACAAGCATTTTTTGGGTATCTCATCAAAAACTTCAGTTTTGGCTTTGGTATTTCACATAGTTAATGCCAACATTTTTATGTGGAATTTCTCAAGGAAAGAAAAATAACAGCCACTCAGAGGGCTGGTAAAAGAAGAGCTGTAACTAAGATTATGCTTCTACAATGTCATCAAGTGAGCATATTTGCTTAAACAGAAGATTTTACTAGGACTTTGTTAGTTTTGGGCAGTTCAGAAATGCTAGCCAGTTCAAATAGCAGTGGAAAAGTTTTATTTACTCAAGTAGGGTCTAAGCAAGGACCCAGGCATTGAGAGGATTGTCTATTCTCACCTCACTCTGAGGTGAAGACAGAGACTAAAGAACACCTTTTGCAGTCTACAACCTTCTTCTGTTCTGATGCCTCGCCTTCTGTTGTTGCTTTATTCTACTTTGAAGTCATATTCCTACATTCATGACAGAATGGGTGAAAACAGTCTTGAAAACACTGAGATTCAACAGCTATTTTTACAAACTTTCTGCAAATGTGGGATGAGGAAAGACTCATACAGATTGCAAATATACCTGGTGTGGGCCATCATAAGGAGGGAAATAAAGTAAGTGCCTCTACCATCACCTCTTATCGCAGAAATAGATGCATAGTGAGAGTGGCAGGAACCTGTCAAAGGAATAAAAAGAAATCCTGGACTGTGTTTTACCAGTGCTCACTTCACCAACTATGTAAACTATTGCATGGATCTAAAATTGGATATACTAAGTGGATACTTAGCGTGCAAACCACAAAGGTAACGATGCAGCCTCTCTGCTGGTCCAGTCTGTCTGCAGCCACAGAGTTATGCACTACAATGGAAAATTCTGTTATTCCCCACATGGCTCCAGAGAAGGTCTGCTCAGCTACAGCTATGTAACACAATTAATTAGCTTTCAAAGCAGGCTCTCATTCCCATCAGTAATTTGAAGATGTTCCGCTTCACAAGTCCTGCTCCAAGGGAAGCCATTTCTTTTCTTTGGAAAACTCCTCTGGGAGCTCAGTTGTCCCTGCTTCTCACTTTCTCTCCAATGGATTAATTAAGCATCTCTGTGTCTCTATGCTTTAGCTAGATGCAGTTTATGTTTCTCCAGTGGACATGACTTCCTTCAGGATTAGATTAACAAAACTGAGCCAATATTTTCTGAAAAGTAGCAGATATGCTTTTATGAGAAAACATTTGTGGTTTAGCCTTTTTGTGGGCAACTGATTTTTTGGGTTTTTTTTTTTTGGTTTTTTTTTTCCCCTGGTACATTTTCTAGTTGCTGAGAAAATTGTATCTTTGCTTCAGAGATAAAATAGCAAAAAGTTTCTCAGTGAGAAAATGACTCTGGGTCACTGACAAACATATTTCCAAACATCATGTTGTCAATGTAAGATCCACACCACAGGTACCAGCAAGTATTGACTCCTTTCTCATATGAACTCTGGAAAAAATGCATTCCTGATTCTTCTCTAACACCTCTTTTCAACACCAAGTATTGCTTATACTTTCCATGGTTATGGTTTCAGCATACAGAAGATTTGCTTTTATTTTACAGTTTTCATTTTCTGACTTTTATGTGCAATTCTCTGTATCTTGTGTTCTGCTCTTTATTTCTCTCTGTTAGTAACTATGTTTGGAATTTTCTGTCACAAGGGAACAAAATACCCAAAACCCATTAATGTTCAATTAGATAAACAGGTCTAATGAAGAGTCAGTGAAAATCCCAACCATTATTTTTGACTGTTCTAATTTAACATGTTATGGGTCATTCTTCAACCATAAACTAGTATTTATTTTCTTTTTCTTTCTTTAAATACTAAATATTGGCAGGGCTACCCATTTAAATCTTAACTAGGCATGTCTTTATGCAATTATCATTTTGTGGTTTCTAAATGTTTTATCTTCTTTTTACAGACAGACAACACTGACACTATATTTGTCCTAATCAATACATTTAAATTTCACAAGTTCATTTCTTTCTAGTCATACTGAAATTATTGCAAGAAATCCAAAATTTACTTCAGTGGAAATCACATGCCAGAGTTAATATTTCCTCATTTCTTAAGGCAAAGCAGTCTTCAATCCAGGCTGATGTCTTTGTGTTGTTTGCTTTAACACACAACAGGGAAAAGGTATATGAGAAAATGTATCACTTGAACACAAAGAAATGCTCTTTTAAAAGAGTTTTTGATATGTATTTTATTTATTTTACCTACTTTCTTCCTAAATATTTCTTTATCTTACAGGTTAAAACTTTGTGGTATCAAAATATTGGTGGCTATTTCAGTTTCTTACTAAATTTTGGCTTTTCTCAAATGTGTCACTGGTTGTTGTCATATTCCAAGTCTAAAAACATATAAAAATAGGAATTAGCTAAGTAAAATTTATCCTGGAATTTCTTTGACTAAACGGATCTTTCATTTGTTCATTTTCCTTTCCAAAAGAAAAGATAGTTTCAAGATAACAGAGAATCATCAGTGTTGCCTCAACTCACTTCATTTCAATTAAGAACTTATTTCAGCACTGTCTTTACCAGCTTGCCAGGAAAAAAAAAAAAAAAGGAGTAAGGCATTAAGGTCATAACAGAAAAATTTAATATTGCTCTTATACATGACACAGAGTATTTTCTTTACCTTGTTGTCTCTTTATGAACAATTCTTCAACACATTTTTGTGCTTTTTCTAAGCTACAGCCTAAACTGGAACCTATTCTCTTATAGGAAGGAAAAAAGGATGTGTAGCAGTGAGGAAAATAGCAATACTGTGAACATCAAGCTCAGAGAAGTTGAAAGAAGATGCTCTAGGACTTGGACTAGGTATTTCCATGTAGCCCATGGAAAAGACCACAGCAGAGCAGGTAAATATGAAGGAACTGAAGCATGTGAAGGAGAGTCCAAGACAGTGCAGGTTTATCTGGAAGGTCTGTAACCCATACTGTGGACCCATGATAGAGCAGGGGAAAAGTGTGAGGTACAGGAAAAAGCTATGAGGATGAGGGAGGGGCAGACAGGAGCTCAACTTCTCTCTCTCTGTCCTCCTGTTCTGCTTGGTAGGGGTGTGCTAGTCGGAGGAGACAGGAATAAAGGACTGAAATTGTACCTAGGGAAAAAGAGGGATTGTGAGGAAAAACATTGTTTTAATTTGTCTTTATTTCTCACTTTTCAATAAATTGGCAAAAGATTAAATTAATTTTCCCCAAGCCAAGCCTGTTCTGCTTGTGACAGTAATTGGTAATTCATCAGTAATTGGTCTCTTTGTCTTTATGTCAGTCATGAGCTGTTCCATGATGTTTTCTTCTCTTGTGCTGTTTAGGAAAGGGAGTGAGAGAGCAGGTGGGTGGGTGTCTGGCAGCCAGGCAGATACCTGCCAAGGTCAACCCACAGCAAGCTTTTGCATATCCTTGGTCCAGGGAACTTACCAAATATTCTAGGTTAGGAGAAGGTATGTAGATTTTTTGCCAGCTCAACAGATAGCTGATACTTTAGAAGTCAGAACCTTTTACAGTAAGGTGCAGACCCTTTCTCTCTGTTTTTTTTTGTTTGATTTTTTTTTTTTAATAAGTTGGTGTTGCAGTGGTACAGCCCACTAGGGAACCATCCCAGTGGGCAGATTTTAGTATTCAAGAAGCCACGGATTAAAACCACCCCCACGGGGGTGGTGCCCTCCTGTTTCTGGACTTTTCCCCCCGTTGCCTGATGTTTATTCATGGCGTTAATTGACCATGCATCAGATCCCAGGGCTCTCAGGTATTGAATGTTCATAATTGGCGCCGCTGCCTTGTCCCTCCCCTGTTCGCTCCCTATTGGTCAACTGTCTCTGTTCCATCATTCACTCATTGGCTCGTCTCCTCGCCCCTCCCCTCTCCTGGTGAGCACATAAAACCCCGCGCCAGGGACGAGTGGCGGCCATTTCTCAGCACGATATATCGTTATGTTATATTCTCCTCTATGAGGAAATAAAAGTTTTAAAATATATCAGCTTTGGTGGTCCACCTCTGACCTTTGTAACAGCTCTGATATCTCCTGCCTTAAATGTGATTTCAGGGCCACTGACACCAGTGGATCCGAGTTTTGCGCCACTCTCAATCTCAGGGCCAGGCAAAACCAGCATTCCAGGCAAGAAGCCACTAAGGCCGGAAGAAGATATCCCAGCAAACCCGAACACTAAAAGTTGGAAATTTGGTTTTAACTAGTTTAATTAAGGATCTTTTGAATTATACAATGTTCCTTTTTTGCTGAGTGGCATTATATGCTATGTACATGACAAATATGATTTATTGTACAACAGTGATTAAGTGAGCATAGTGTGTTATAATAAACAGGTTCACTGTATTAGCAAAGAGTAATTTTGTACATACTGATGTAACACCAATCTTCAGTATTTTCTGTGTCAAAAAATGAGATAGTAATGAGCTTCTAGTTTTTACCATTTTATCAAAGTGCATCCACTGGAACACTGCATACAAGTGGAAACCACTTCTACTGGAATGTGGCAGTATGAAATATTGTTCACTAACCATTCCCATTACTCATGTTAGATAGAAGCAGGATGACATCAAAGGAATCCAACTGCAGAGACTCGAGTGGTGAATAAAACTAATTAGAGTCACATTTAATATCTTTATGCGGTTTATGTCAAACTAACGGTGTGTCTGTACTTTCCATGGCAAGTAATAGGCTTCTTAATTTTTCTGAAATAAATCACTATAGTTGTCCATCTCAGATAATACTTGAATAATGTGAAATTAGAAAAATTTTGTTAGAGAAGTATTTTAATCTTCAGTCTACCTTGTCAGAAGGAATGTTAACATATAAAACCAGCTTTGTGGTTAATGTGTCAGTCTGAGGTGTGAGATAATAACAACTTCAGAACAAATTTTCAGAACAAATGTAGGCTACTCAGATCCCAAAAAAGGACCACGCTATTTATTATGATTAGACAAGTTTGAAAAAAAATTCACTGGTAATGAAAAAGAGGGTTTTCTTCCATTTTTTATTATATATTACTTATCCCATGGAAATAGAAAAATTATCAATTATAATTAATAAATTCACTGTGTCTGTAATGGGTTTAGACCTTTATAAGTCAGAGCAAAACTTAGCTCATTTAGTATAAATACCAAGAAATAAACCCTAATAATTTTTCCTATGCAAATTCAGGTGATCTGAATTATTGACTTTTTGATGAGAATAATTTTCCTATATTTAAGAGTGCACAAAAACAAAATCAGAAGGGAGTAAATATGCTAATCTCTTTCTTTCTGTAAAATTATATGGTATGTAAGATATATGTCAAAAGTGATCTCAATTTACCTCTGAAAATCCAGACCTATGAAATATTATGAAGGAATTATATCTATGTCAAATTAGGCACATTAATATTAAGCATTTATTTGAAAGATAGGCACCTCAAATCCATTTTAAAAATCATAGAATGTCATGTGTTGGAAGGGACCCATATGGATCATCAAAGTCCAACTCCTCACCTTGTGTAGCGCAGCCCCAAGAATCACACCTTGTGCTTGAGAGTATTGTCCAAATGCTTCTTGAATTCTGTCAGGTTTGATGCTGTGATCACTTTGAAAGAGGCACATCAAATCTACCCTAAAACAGACTGGAATACATGCTCAAAATAGGTGAAATAAATAGCAATGTCATTATTTTTTTTCTTTCCAGATTTGAAAAAAAGACTAAGAGGTCTGATGTAATGGTAGGTGAGACCAGTTAAATCAGATTATACCAATGGTTTCCTTTGTGTTTTCTAAAAAAATAAAAGAGAAACCAAAGCCATACTCACTTATTTTTTTATTCATTTTGACATAAGTAACACACATATAAAATGAAGATGTCAGACAATGCCCACATAGATGTGGGTCGAGAAGGTAATGTTTGCCTCCAAGACCAATTCTTGTCAATGATAACAGAGCCTTCATAAGAGCTGTTACCATTTTATTCCAAAATACATAAATTGCCAGTCAAAATTAGTTCCCATTCATTTAAAAATTATGTAAAAGACACCAGATATATGGCAACCATGCCTATTATGGGTCATTATTTAAAAGAATTTCTAATTATTATTTTATTTTGCACTAGAAGGCATTAATTAATATTAATATTTAGTACAAGGGAATATTAAATGTGTGCAACATAGTGGAACAAAACCGACTTGTTTAAAATTCTCACAAAATCAGAAAATAAACTCTGTTTATATCTGAGCAATTTTCTTCTGGTTGTAATTACAGTGATGAATGTTGTGGATCAAATTCTCCTCATTTAGAGACAAACATCATTGTCAGGAGGGAATTTTCTTCTCTTTCCTTCTGTTCGCTCATGCAAACGCAAATATGTGCTTTTAAAGTGTTTTGTTCTTATAAAACACCACAATTGGGCATTTCATAAAACATCTATGCAAGGATTTAACATGGTCACTGACTATGTATATGCTAAAGAACTAGCATTATTTTTTAGCAACTTTCAGCTAGACTCTGTGCAATAATTTGCATGTCAAAATGCCATATTTCAAAATTGTTAACTTTTATGTTCCCTAATGAAAGGTACTCCTGGTGTTTTCCCAATACAGAGAGTTTAAAAGATTAATCACCTTCAGAATGTCAGTTACACTTTGCAGGACATACTACACTTTTTAGGCCATATGGGTTTGGTTTTTAAAAATAATCACTCACATTAGTTGCAAGCAACTGAAGACATATAGCTTAACTACATAACTAACACTTAGTAATGTCCAATAAGAGGCCTGTATATAGCAATCACTTTCCAGCAATTAGTTAAAATCCGATTCCAGTTTATTTCTTACAAATTTATCTTTTCTTCTAAAATGTGCGAGGCCATTTTTTAGAAGTTCTGCACTTCAGACTGAGACATATATTTCTCTACCAGCGATGCTGGGAGTTGAAAATCTGATCTCCTAAAAACAAGAATTTGTATTAGTCAGTAATGAAAGTGATATGATGCTTTCTTGTTGGAACACAGTGAACAGCAAGCTAATTTAATAATCTACCACTACAGATGAGACATGAGCAAGTCTTTCAAAAGATATTTGCTACATTAAATGAATTTTTCTGAAGAAATACTAAAGGATGCAGTAATAATTCATAAAGAGAAAAACTCTGGTATCCTGACAAACTAATCTAATTTCAGCTAATCTTTTTAGCAGAACAAGCATTTTTGGAGACCTGTGTACGTGCATTACTTTCAGATGTGTTCTACAGCATTGTGGTACATGTGGAAGGCTTTGGAAAACATATTCTTATTCAAATATTCAATAGTTAGGCATCAGACTCTGAAGAGGAAAAAGTCTGACACAAAAGTGTTCTTACTGTCAAATAAGTCCATGAAATTATTATGGTAAGATACCTATATTTAAAAAGTTCTTGAGTATTTGAGTTAACATTACCATGTTTATTAGGCAACCCCTTAAAGCTAATTAGTTTTCTATTTACTTGTGTGTTTTGACATTTACCCACCATAAGTTGCTTTACAACCTCACCATGCCCTGGAACAATTCAAGCATCCATTGTTTTAATTGTCTTTTTGATGAGGCCTCTCACTTAACAACTTGAATGTATGCTGGTCTGAGCTCTGTTCTGGATGGAGATGCCTTCAAGCGACACTTACAGATCATTTTCAAAAACCAGGTGCTATACCAAAAAGCCTACTGGAAGACTTTTTAATTCTATGCAGGAAGTAGATTTAATTGCATTCCACTGCCTCTGCAACCCTAGATGGGATACCCAAGTGAAGAGCCCTGATATTTATCTTTGCTGTTAAGCACTGCTCCATGTGAGCTTCTCCTCAGATATTGCTCCTTAAAAGTATCCATTTTCTGGAAAAATCCCAGTCTCCTACAAGCCCATAGGAACTTGCACATGGCACCCATTTTCCTTGAGTTTAATGCAATTATCAGATTTGGATCTTTATTTCAGTTTCACTGTTGTGCTAAAAATATCAAACTGGGATTACAAACCCAGAAAATGTTCTCACAGATGGGCAAACTGTAGGCATGAAGACAACTCAAAACTCTGGAGAATTAGTGGAGAAACAAAAAAACAAGAGTAAATGCTGGCCATGTCCTTTAAGTGTTTATTTTGATTATTTCTTAGCATGGCTTTTTTTTTTGTTTGTTACCAGGTATTTGCGACTCATAACTGGGATAAGAAAAGGAGTGAAATAAAAGAATAGGAAGTAAATAGGTTGGTTTGCCACTTGAAGATGAAGTGCACTACATCGATGCAAAGGTTAATAAACCTTAACATGGTTTGTCTATCAAATGTGAGTCTCTAAAATATTAGGTGCCTAATGGTGTCATTGACAGTAGATTGCAAAATTGCATTCTGTTATAGAAAAAGTGTTTTGCAATCTTTTCCCTTGATTCCAAAAACTTTGTTTGCTGGCACCTGTAATAAAATACCATCTGCAAATGATTCACAGTGTGACTCACCGCAGTTTGTGCTAGGTGAACAGTAGCACATCAGAATTACTCTCTAATCAGTTACTTGAATCTCTACTAAACAGTAAATTGCCTTTATGTTGCTCTTTTATAAATTATTATTACATTGTACTGATCCTTTTTTTCATTCTTAACTGCTCTGTTCTATGCCTACACTTTTCAACTACTAAAGATAATAATGTAGGCATCCATTTCCTTGAAATTTACTTTCCCATTAAGTATGATTTATAAAAAGCAAATACCCAGTTTAGACTAGGATTAAAAGTATTGTCATCTTTTTGTCATTTTGACTTTGGCTGGGCTTTATGCACACACATTGCCATAAAGAAGCACCTCTTGAAATGTCTGGAATTGATCTTGGCAAAACAGAGGAAAGGTAAGTAGAAGTATAACAATCTCATTTTTGCAGATAGGAAACCCAGGAAGGTTAACTACTTTGCATGGGCTGTCTCACCTCTGACTCATGAGATTCAGTTCCTTCATTACAAAACAATGCCTCTGAAATTCTGGGATTTCTAGCATTTGCTTCTTCTTCACAATGGCAACTCTGATAAACAAATTCCTTGCTCGGAAGGGAAGTTGCGAAGTTGAGTGTTTTTTTCATTCTTTCTCATGGGAAAGCGGTTGGGGTTTTGGGGCTTTTTTATTGTCTTCTTCAGTGAGTCATAACACCCTGAACACACTCCAGAGTAACATAAAACAAATGTTAAAGTCAGTGTCATGTGTGTCATCTTCATCATCTAAGGTATTATGCACTTTTAGGGTAGTGTTAGAGAAGAAGACAGAATGGCTCCCCCAGAATTTTTCACAGAATGAGACTGAAGCTGTGCAAAGTCAATTCATTTTCCTTTTCTTATCTTGTCAATAGTGACATAAAACTTTTTCATAAGGACCACGAGACAGACTAGACCTGCTAATTGCGAGAAGGAGGGAAGAGGATGTCTTTCATTATTGGCACAAGCTGTGCTGCTTCATAAACAGTGAGTGATGAAATCTTTTAGAGATAAACCCTTGAATGCTTGCTGCTCTACTGCAGCAACACATTGTGAAGGCTTCAGGCATCGGCTTGGGGGAGACTGAATCCCAACATATGGAGGGACTGCCAATAGGCATGTAGGAGAAAAACAAAGCTGAACTCCTGCATCTCTGTTTCCTGCTGCCTCTCTCTGGCCTTAGGCTGCTAAACTATTTCACATGCTGATTTTTAACAACACATAAACCATGAAAAAAAAAGCCTTAAAAATCAGTCTTGGCATATAAAGATATTCTCCTTAAAGAAGCCAGAGGTATGGGATAAAATAGGATAAGGAAGTTAAGGTAGAGAAAAGTGTAAAGTGAGGGTGATTAAACACCTTTTCTCAGCAGAAATTTCCAAATTTAGAATTCAATGGCGAGAACTCCAGTATATACGCAAATCATATTTCTAATGCTGCAAAGGGATTTTCCAGAGAAACACAATATTTCTTTACTATTTCTGCAAGGCATAGACTGCATGATACCCTCCAAGATATCACTGGGTTTCCAGAGGTGATATGGTTTCAAAATTTAAATCAATCAGTTCTGAGTCCCTAAGCATAATTGATGAAAGAAGGAAAAATGTAAAGAATTTCAAATGGATGGAAAAGGGTGGTAAGTTCAAATAAATATATGGCACTTACATTTCCATCTGTATTTCAATAGGAGCTGTTACACTGAAAGTTGAATTATTAAAAAAAAAAAATCCCACATAAAGAAACATAAGAAGAATGTTTGGGCATGCTTAACTAGCTAATTGTATCAAATATAGGAAAAGTTTAGAACCACAAATGTATAATTTGAGCTGAATATCTCTTTTCATAACAAAGCACCGGAGTAGAGTGTTTAGTAGTTTGAGTGGTCTCCATCACTGGAGGATTTTAAGATAAAAATAACAAACCTCTGACTGTAATGGTACAGGGACAGTTGATCAAGCCCTCAGAAATTTTTAAGGTTCACTTCCTTCGGATTCACTAAGACACATTGTTAATTAAACACACACTTTTCAGAAAAATGTAAACATGTTTAGTGCTGTACTGTGATCAGGAGTAGAGAAGCAAAGCTGCATGACGTGTTTCTGGGCACAGTTGCCTTCTGACCTCAGTGGAGAAAAGAACAGCAAAATGGAATTCTGTTTCTCTTACCTGTGTCTTCAGTTTGTTATGATACATCAGCCTGGTCATGGCATTGTATGAGCAGAAACAATTTATTTCAAGTGGTTAGTGTTTTTGACCCTAATAACTTAATACCCCAGTATGAAAAGAGATATGCTATTATATAACCCAAGAAGGACTTCTGTCCATGAAAAAAGTCCATAGAAATTAAAAATGGTGAAATGCCACTACTTCAAATATTGTAAGACACTAAAAGTGTGTCTTTTAAACCATCATTTAAACTAGTCACTCATTGTTCTCTGTTACTGGATAAGATCTCATAGTTGGCAAAATCTTTTAAATACAAAATCTGTTTCTTTCTGTTACTGTGAGAGAAAATCTAAAAGGCTTGGGTTCTGTTTGTTGGTGTTTTTTTCCTCTTGTTTTTTGAGATTTTTTCCCCACAAAATCAGCAAAGTGTTGCTATGTTCTCTTTTAAGTTCAGATATGAAGATTTTATTTCCAAGTCAAATAAACCTCAAATTAATTACATTTAAGGGTAAGCAGAAGAGGGAAGGGACATTAAAAGAAAGACAAGCTCTTGAATCTCAAAATATCTATATTAAACTGGCTTCACTAATCCCTAAACATTGGTACCTACTTATCAAGTCTCTTTCTAACTAAATACATCAAAGAAACTGGAGCACTGCCAAATCTAGATACACTAAAACAGATATACTTGACTACACTGAGACAAGAGGCAGAGGATTTTGTGGGATTTTTTAGAGAGATTATATCCACTAATGCCACAGAAGAACATCATGATTTACATTATTAGAGAGCAGTGCCAAATGAATTAGTAACCATCAGACATTTTTTCTAAAGTGCCACAAGAAACTCTTTAGCAGTCACCTTCTAGAAAAGCATAAGTTCAAAAATTTGTCACATCCAGAAAATGTCATAGTACATAATCAAAAAGCGTGAGTTATCTGCAGTGTAGTTAACACTGTGCTGACCCATCACCCTACAAACTTGAGTTCCACTTTACTTGATACCTATGATGTCCTGGACACCAAAACCTACAAGTGATCCAACAGCCTATGTAATGTTGATTGTTCAACAGAGACAAGAAAAGATGTGAATCATCCTGAGCATTTGCTGCCATTTTAGGAAATGAAAACAGATTCTCACCTGACAGAAAACTTGTTAATTTTCCTGTGGTTTGATGCCCTTTGTACAATAGGCTGTTACAAGTTTTGTATTGGATCACATTTCATCTTTCATGTTGTCACAGGATTATAAGGAGAGAACGATTCATTAAGGAAATAGAAAAAGAGCAAAGGAGTATAAGCAAGTGCTTTGCTGGGAAAGAGGCTGGCCCTTGGAGTGCCAGTGGGCCTCACTGTCCCTGCCCAAGCCCTCCAGTAGTCCCCCAGGAGGGGGTACTAAAGCCTAGTACCCCATTTCAGCTACCCAGCTCCTGGCTGGGACAGTGGTACTGGTTCTGGTTGTCATTCCCTGCTCCACTAAACCTCATGGGAAACCCTCTGCACTCCAGATCCTCAGAGAATGCCTGCCCCCTGGTAAAGATAACAGAGATCAGGGTCCATTTCCCAAAACAGATGGAGATATCCAGTTTCATTTAATTTCAATTTACATGTTCAGGAAAAAACCATGAGAGACAAAGACTGCATGCTTGACTGTGAGCCCCAGCTTCTACCTCACACAAATGGATTGTTTTCCCCCTTTCTCTGTTTTCTTACCCTCAGTTCTCTGTTGCACAGTGGTTCAGCAATGTATCTAAGATTTAAAGATGATCCTTTTCCTAAAATTTTATGCAGAGAAATCTGTATGTCCTGGTTTTCAAGCCATTTCTTGCAGATAGTCTGTCGAAAAGACGCTTGCTGCTCTAGACCCTCACTTTCCCCAGGCAATGCACAGCACACAGAGCACAGGTATGTGAGATAGCCCGGTCTTTCCTCTAAAACCACATTTGCTGACATGACAATAATATGTCATGTCAAAACATGACCCAATTCAACATACTTGGCCTAGCCCAAAAGTCATTGTTTCACAGCAGAGAAGCAAATCACTGGGACTCAGATGTGCAGCTGGTGTCAGTTTTTTTAAGGATGATGCTATGAAATCAAGCAGGATATAATTTTTTACCACCCCTCTGTGCTTGTTTTAGATATTCTGTCTTCAGTGTCATTATTCTACAAGACAGTTCCACTTCTGGAGTTCCTATTGATCCAACCGTATTCCCCACGCTAAGTGAAGAAACAGACCTGAAAGCAACAATTGAAAGGTGTCATCTGCACCTTTCTTATATT
Source organism: Rhipidura dahli (assembly GCA_013399225.1). NCBI lineage: Eukaryota > Metazoa > Chordata > Aves > Passeriformes > Rhipiduridae > Rhipidura > Rhipidura dahli. Next base: position 474,950 of record VXAC01006729.1, read on the forward strand.
TGCACTTATACACAAATACTTAGATGATAGCGCTATTGACTCAGTTTGTGGATAAATATTTGGACTTATATAGGTTCCTTCTCTGAACAAAATATTTATGTCTAAAATGCTCTAGTACTGCATTTGTTACTGTGCAAAGCCCTGAACTAAAATGCCGCTACTACTATATTGCACAAATTCAAAAATAGAAAATCTGACTTAAACATGTTGTTAGGTATTTCAATTCAATCTTAAATTTAGATTCAACTATTTCTTGGTTAAAAATAATGATAATTTCAAATAGAATTTTAATTTACTTCAATATATTATTATTAAACTTAAATAAATTAGAAAATATGATGGTTAAGACATGTATAAAACGCCTTGGTGATAATCCCACATCATTATGGTCAAAATCTTTTAAAGATGGGCCTCATTTCAGTCCTTATGTTTTGAACATCATAATGAAAACAAGCTGCCAAGTAGCAGGTGTTTTATCTGGATGTATTGCCTGTATCAGAAACAATTGTCTAAAAGCCCTCACTAAAGCCCATACACCACCCTCAGAGAATAGACCAGTGCTGCAAGTTTTACAGTTCCAAAATAGAATGTGATGAGGTTATTCCCACTAACTCAGACTGAAGTATCAGGGAAAGTAACATCAAAGTACTAGGGCTTGAATTTAAGGAAAAACAATTTATTTTCAGATAAGATACCTGCTGCTTCTAATTTAGATATTGGACAACCTGTCTAAAATGAAAGTAACAGAATAAAACTGTGTATTTTCTAACCTACTCTAGTTAGAATCAGCTATTTCAGAGCATCTTTAACCAGAATCACCTTTCCTCATATGATTGGGTGTTATGAATGGATGGTGTAGGTTTAAATCAGCTCTTGCCTTTTGCCCAGGCCTCTGGTTGCAGGCAGCATCTTTACTGAGGTGGCCAGCAGCCCAAGACCCACTCTCATTCACAAGTTCTTTACTAATGGCTGATTTGGCCTATTATAAAATGAATCATTTATTAATAGACACAAAACTAACAGACATAAGGCTTAAAACACACTATTATTACACAGGGATAAGACAAAAAGCATACTAGTATTATATACACAGGGTTAAATGTACCAATAAATTTACAGCTAGCTAAGAAATCGTATAACCTAGGATTCAGTGCTTCTCACCATCCAATCTTGATGGAGTCCACATCAAAAAATTCTCTCTCTAAATTCCTGGGAAAGTGACCTGGAGTTGCATTCTAGCTCCAGGGAGAAATTTTCCCACACATTCCCGAGGAGTGTGTAAGAGACTTTTGCCTTTGTGTTAATTCGTGTGGCCTTTTACAGACATAAGAACCATGTCTTTCAGTCACTGATGCTTATTTTCTTTCATTTCTTTCCACATCTGGTCTCATAGCAAGATGTGTACTGGGGCTGTAGTTTTAGACTCTCAGGTGCCTGGGGGTGACTCGTCACTGGGCTCTCTGACCCATCCCTGCGGCATTAATCTGGCCTGAGTTATCTCTTCCAAATGTCCCAGCCATGAGAGAGAGGGAATGTCCTGCCACATGAGGTTGACCTGCAAAACAGGAGGGGTGAGTGTCATCAAGGAACATCACAGACTCAGAAAAGGAATGAAGGTTTTGATGAAACTGTGAACACCTTCTGTGGAAGAAATTAGACCACTGAACTTGGAGGGGGCAAAAAACATGCAAATGGTTTAAACAAGAACTTAAGACACAGATCAACAGGGATGTTTCTGAATGGAAATCACCTGCTGGAGAATAAATTACTTTTGAACACCTACAAATAAATACAAATAAATGGAGTAGATAAGGAACATTTTAAATTGTCTTTGTCAGGAAACCCTGGCTTCTATCTTCCATGACCCCTTCTACTCAAAGTGTGTTACTGGAAAACTGCAACCTGGGATGAAATGAAGTCAAATGCTAAGAACATAGATGTAAGAGCAGAGAAGGAAACAATCCATCTGAGCAGAGGTCCATGTAACCTGTATCCCATATCCGAAAGGGGCCTCTACACAACGTATGCTGAGAGAACTCAGAAATAGCAAATGCAGATACTGCCACTTTTTCTCCCTATTTCTTTGGTTCACAGCAGTCTGCCATTTGGAGATTATTCTTTTTTTTTTTTTTTTTTTAATCTAAAAGANCCTTTGGGGATTTTTTTTTTTTTTTTTTTTTTTTTAAGCTAAAAGCTGCATCTGCATCCTGTTTTATAGCCCTTGATTGATTTTCCTTCCATAAATTTGCCTAAGAGTTTTTCAAACCCATTTACAGAGAGAGCCTCCACAGGAGCACTGGTGATGAGTTCCAGACTTTTCCTGCATGCTGTGTGTAAAAGCTCTTCCTTTTCTTTGACTTATACCTGCAGCCTGACCGTTTCATCTGATGCTCCAAAGGACTGTTGTCAGAAAAGGGGAATAATTTTACCCTGTTATATTTCTGCATGCTCCTCTATTAAATTCTCCCTCAGCTGTTTTAAAAACTCTTTATTTCTTTAAACTCTCTTCATGTTGTACTGGGTCTTGCTGGGATGAGTTAATTTTCTTCATAGCAAGCCATATATTTCTGTGTTTCGGATCTGTGACCAAAGAATTGATAGTTGCACTACATGATTGTTGTGGGTTCCTTCCCACTGAAATATTCTATTCCTCTCTATTCCATTCTTGAAACAATGTTGATAACACAATAGTGTTTTAGCCACTTCTAAACATTGTTTGCACGATGTCAAGACTCTGTTTCTCACTCTGCTCTCACATGTAGATTAGGGATCTGCAAGAGACTGGGAGAGGATGCAAGCAGAGCAGATGACTCAATATCTCTCTCCTTCTGAGAAAAGAGATATTCCACATCATAAAGCATCATGCTCAGCAATAAAACCAGAGAAATATTTTCCCAAGTAACTAGTGCTTAGAGACTGGCTGGGCATTGGTTGACTGGTGGTAAGTTTGGAGTAATTGGTTTTTTTCTTTTATTTTTCCCCTCTACACTTTGAAAACTGCATTTAGCTCAATCCTTGAGTTTTCTCACTGTTCCCTTCAAAATCTCCACCCCATTCCATGAGAAATACATTCCATGGGGGTGGAGCAAACAAAGATTCATTGGGGCCTTACCTGCTAGCTGAGGTTAACTCCACAAACATATACAAAGTGTTTCATACTTTTATTCATCAAGAGAACCCCATGAATTTTCTCATGTATTTTCTCATTTATTTGCCATCTTCCACTCCTTTATACTGAGGATGATTTAAGTGAATAGTACATTTCACATTGCAGAAAAGCATTTAATCAAAGCAATGGGTTTTCTAAGACCAGAAACATTACCAAATGTTAACCTGACAAATTGCAACCTTGAGAAGAAATATTGTGTGTATGACAAAGAAGAAGAAGCCAAGCAAAAAAAAATCCATCTGATTTTCAGGATAACACACCTGCCACCATGTAGGAAAGTAACAACAGCATTGCACAGTATGTAGTGTGAGGAGTAGTAAGTGGAGGATAAAAGTTTAAAAAACTTCCTAGAAACTAAAACACAGTCTGTAGAAGAATGGGAATTCTCACAAGAGAAAATCTTGAGAATTATCTCATTGAGAGTTCGTTCCAGCTGCCAGTGCACTGCCTACTTTTCCTGCCTGCTCCAGTCTCCTGTGCTCTCCTCCTCCTGCTCTCAGCACCTGATTTCTGAAGGCCCTTTTTTCCAGCCAAAAAGCTACCCAAACTTTTTGGTTTGGACCAAAATACAAAGAAATGAGAGGCTATGTGTGTTTCTTTGTATGTGCCTAGGTGTGTTTCTGCACACATGAAAGTGTACATGTGCTGAAGGCTTACAGAAGAATAGGGAATTTACTCACTCAAAGTAGCCCACAAAGTAAACTACAACCTAGGCCACTGAGGAAGGCAGTAAAACATCTGTCCAATATGAAGACCTAAATCCTTCTTGACAAACCTGAGTCTCGGTTTAATTAAGCACATGAGCAAGACAAACAGTACCAGGCAGCCATGGCAGTGTCCCAAAACCTGCTGAAACAGTCCCTGCAAATTGTCTCCTGTCCAGCTATGGCCACCTGCAAGGCAGTTGGAATGGCTTGCAAAACACCAGGAAGCTCAGCTATACCAGCATCCTACAGACATGCTGAACCATGAAGAAGAACAAAATTTATTTGGAGTAATTTTTTTGGGAGTTAAAGAGAGGAAACTTATCTTTTTTTTTTTTTTTTTCATAAAACAAAAAGAATAGTAAGTACCCTTGATCAGTCAGATAGTCTCACAGTGCTCCACCAAGTGTGTGAGTCAGGATTTTCATTTTCTGAATCTATATGAGCCTTTCCCAACATCCTGTGCTTTTCCGTGTGCTCAATAGTCTTATCTTTTGGTTATGTTTACTTTCCAGGGTGGAAATCAGTCTTTCTGGTCTGTGGTTACCAGGTTCTCTACTGTGGCTCTCAGACCTTTTTTCATAATGGGAGTTACTCTTCTAGCACAGCAAAAATTACTCTGCGCTGTTTACAATTACAGTTTACAAGGCTTTGCCATATGCTTCGCAGTTTCACATCTGAGTTACTCCGAAGATTTCTTCCAAATGTCACCCAGTTCTGGAGATTTACCTAACTTCTGTTTGGTCTAATTCCTCCTGCATATTCACAACAAATTTCTCTAACTCCTCCAATCCCTCTGCTGCAAAGAAGGGTGAGGAAGTGAGAATTATCAAAGACTTATGCTGTAGACTAATACAAAAATCTTTCACACTACTCTGCTGTGTCTTGTTCATCCCTGGGTACCCTGCTGAACCCTGGTCATCAAATTTTCTGTTTGTCTTCCTATACCTGGTGAAGAAGCAAACAACCTCTTACTCACAACTTGAACATTGCAAACCACTCCTTAAATTCTGTTCTAGTTATCACACTCTGTCTTCAAGTTATCATATTTTATGGGCTTTCTTTTTCTTCTCATTTAGACAATCTTTCCATTTCCTCTAAGGCAGATCTTTCCTTATGACAGCCTCTTTAAGTTTTCTATCATGTCAGGCAGGGCCATCAAAAAATGGACTTTTTTTTTGTTTTGTTTTACTTTTATCTTTTAAATTACTATTACAAATAATATACACTTACATAGTACTTTTCCTCAGCTGATATCAGAGTGCTCTAGGAAGGACATACCAGCACTAGCTCTGCTTCTGAGAAAGGGAAACATGAGGGGTGAAATAGCAGTCCCTAAGCCTTTCAACAGACCACTAGCAGACCCGGGATAAAATCCTGCTCAGTACCAATAGTCCCTGCATTGCATACACCAATAGGAGGGAATTCACATGCATGTTTGCACACTTCAGTCAGCATCCATCCTGTCATTTCAGCTTTACCATGCAAGAAGACCTCTACAATCATATATGATTAACTGGACACTAACAGTAATGCAGACAAACAGAAAAGGATATCTAGGAGAGATTAACAAAAACAGACTTGACTTTGAAATTTTAAAAATATCTGTATATTATAAAACCAACCTAAAAACAAAGCAGTTTCTTCAGACCTCTTTTGTTACTAAGAAACAAAGAACAGCAATGGCTAAGCTTGGGTCTAGTAAAAGTTGCATTTACATTTCTGTCCTGTGACAGAATAGTTTTCAGACTGGAAGGGTTTCACACTGGGACAGGTTGAACTCAGCTTTGCAGTGTTCCTTGGTCCATAAAAAAACATTTGAATTATTATACAAAGTGCAACCTTTAATTAAAATTAACCATAAGAGGCACCAAGAAGCTGAAAGGCTGTAACAGGGATTTGTGGTAAATGACAAGCACTGAGAGCAGACTGACCAAGGTACTCCAAAATGTGTTGGAATTCAATTTTAAAACAATTGATTGTGCCTCATTCCCTATTGCATGAAGGCTCCTTCACGCTGCTTGGCTGAAGAAACAGTCATAAGGTAAATAAGAGCAAAAGTTATTGGCACTAGGTAATTCTTGTCACTATTGCTTAGTCAAAATGGTGCAGGGAATCACTTCAGTGTGAGATCTATTATAGCATGACTCCCACTTGAATTTAAACAGGCAGCAGAGAAAAAGGAGTCAAACTAAGAATGAAGAAGAAACTGATACAGCAGGGAAGAAATTCACATTTAGTATTAAAAAAAATACAAAAAACAACCAAAAACCAACCACCCCACCCCCCCACCCCCCCGCCCCCAATAAAAGCTGGAAACCAAAAGAAACTGAAATACTACAGTAGTTCAAGGAGATGTAGTTAAGATATTTTCATCTTGATTTCAGTGTGTTGGTTGATATCCCTGTTTAAAATTTTGTGCAATAAACTGTTTTTTTCTTTATTTCCTGAAATTATATTCTGTAGAGTCACAAGGTTATGCATGCAAGCTGAATTTCAGAATAAAAAGGAAATTTCTGCTAAATTCTTGTTTAAGAACGAGTGCAGTTAGTTTTTTTTTTCTTTTCTTTTTTTGGTCCAAACCCAACTAAAGAATTGCAATCATTACAACAGGCCAGGCCTTTTTATTATGCCAGCAACTAAGGCAGAAGTTGTATTTCTAGGAGATTTTAGCTTGTATAATTCTGAGACCATCGAGACCATCATTAGTGTATTACAGCTTTATTCTCACTCTAAAAAATGTGAATGTTCTTAGAATACTTATTGGCAAGTAATAAATATTTTGTGCCAAAATTCTTTTGAAGGCAAGAGACTCAGTTTTGCCATGAGTTTGCCATTATTTACCATCACACCCATAAAAGACTGACTCTATGAAGTCCCTCAGGTAATCTTAGAGCACCTGAAACCAGAGCAGCCTCTTCACTTCTACTTACATGCAGCTTTTCCTGCTTGAACCATTCCTAAATAATTATGAAATAGCTCATACGGTATTCCCATCATGTCATAGACATCCCTATGTTCTTTGTGTGTCTTTTATGACACATTTTTAAACTACAGAGTAGGAGAGGCAAGCTGTGTTTTGATAGCCATTAGCAGCATAATCTCTGTAAGATGTACAAAGATGAAAACTAAATGTTATTCTTTCTGCATCAGTCATGTTGTCATAAACCAGAGCTGTGATAACAAGTTTTACTGTTAGCTTAGCAGTTTTACTCTGCTAAGAGTATGCATACTCATCATCTTTACTTCTTCCTAAAAGCGTTTTTCTTTCCATGAAGCCATTTACAACTGCCATTTTAAATTCCATTGCTTCTGTGAACTCCTCTTCCTGAGAAACATAAACACGTAGCTCATTGCAACAAGAAGTGATGAACTGCAGCATGATTTTTAAAGTTTTGTATTTAAAAAAAATGCTTGGCAGAAATCCCATCTTGGAGTTTAAATCCAATTCAGACTATGTGTTATTGACTTTGAGACTTGGTAGCAATGAAAACGCTTGACTGATACATCCCAAGAATTATTCCTTTCTGCTCGTGCTCACGGCAGCTGTGCTGAGAGGAAACACCATGGCTGATGGGGCCCATGAGAGAAAGCTGTTACACTGTTCTGTATTCATTACTGAGCCTAATTACTCTCAGATTACAATGCAAAATGCATCTGCTTTGAATGACATTCTAGCAATAGGCATGCAGAGTGAACCAAATAGCTCTTCCTAATGTCATACAAGTGATTTCTTCTTTAAGGGGGTGAACGGCATCGATATGCACATATATTTTATTCACAACAATTTAACAATTTAACCCTAATTATTCACAGCAGTTGGATGGGGTTTTTTTTCATGTATCCAATAAAACCTCCACATTGTAAGTGACATCTACAATGCTGTATCCAGGAGCACATCCATGTTGTCTGGTCCAGGCACTCTCACAACAGCAATGTGCTTGCAACCCAGTCGGAAGGACCGGACTGGTGGTGGTCCAGACTTTCACTCCATCTCTGCAGCTCCTGGTTTCCATACAAATAAAATTCAAGCACGTAGGCTAGATGGGAGCAGTAAAGCCCTTCAATGAATTGCCAGATCAGGGCAATGGAGATTGCATTTCTTGCAGATGCCTGCATAAGTTTTGCAATATGTGCAGTGGATTTATTTGGAGGATACAATAACTTAAAAGAGAAATTTAACTAATTGCCATTTACCAAGTTTGCTTCTGTTCTTGGGTTTGGTTAGTTGGTTGGGGGGTTGGAGGTTTTTTCCATTTTTTTTCTTTATATTGTTTCAGTTTGCCTAAAATAACAATAAATTTCAAATTCCAATTTTAAAGGGATTTAGAATGTCTTCTAGAATACTCAAGGGAGAGTTATTCTACTATTACATCAGCTAGGAGAGAAAATAGAGGTAATGTTTTCAGAAGGAAGTTTCTTCATCTTTTTTTGTTCTTTTTTTTTTTNAAAAGAATAGTAAGTACCCTTGATCAGTCAGATAGTCTCACAGTGCTCCACCAAGTGTGTGAGTCAGGATTTTCATTTTCTGAATCTATATGAGCCTTTCCCAACATCCTGTGCTTTTCCGTGTGCTCAATAGTCTTATCTTTTGGTTATGTTTACTTTCCAGGGTGGAAATCAGTCTTTCTGGTCTGTGGTTACCAGGTTCTCTACTGTGGCTCTCAGACCTTTTTTCATAATGGGAGTTACTCTTCTAGCACAGCAAAAATTACTCTGCGCTGTTTACAATTACAGTTTACAAGGCTTTGCCATATGCTTCGCAGTTTCACATCTGAGTTACTCCGAAGATTTCTTCCAAATGTCACCCAGTTCTGGAGATTTACCTAACTTCTGTTTGGTCTAATTCCTCCTGCATATTCACAACAAATTTCTCTAACTCCTCCAATCCCTCTGCTGCAAAGAAGGGTGAGGAAGTGAGAATTATCAAAGACTTATGCTGTAGACTAATACAAAAATCTTTCACACTACTCTGCTGTGTCTTGTTCATCCCTGGGTACCCTGCTGAACCCTGGTCATCAAATTTTCTGTTTGTCTTCCTATACCTGGTGAAGAAGCAAACAACCTCTTACTCACAACTTGAACATTGCAAACCACTCCTTAAATTCTGTTCTAGTTATCACACTCTGTCTTCAAGTTATCATATTTTATGGGCTTTCTTTTTCTTCTCATTTAGACAATCTTTCCATTTCCTCTAAGGCAGATCTTTCCTTATGACAGCCTCTTTAAGTTTTCTATCATGTCAGGCAGGGCCATCAAAAAATGGACTTTTTTTTTGTTTTGTTTTACTTTTATCTTTTAAATTACTATTACAAATAATATACACTTACATAGTACTTTTCCTCAGCTGATATCAGAGTGCTCTAGGAAGGACATACCAGCACTAGCTCTGCTTCTGAGAAAGGGAAACATGAGGGGTGAAATAGCAGTCCCTAAGCCTTTCAACAGACCACTAGCAGACCCGGGATAAAATCCTGCTCAGTACCAATAGTCCCTGCATTGCATACACCAATAGGAGGGAATTCACATGCATGTTTGCACACTTCAGTCAGCATCCATCCTGTCATTTCAGCTTTACCATGCAAGAAGACCTCTACAATCATATATGATTAACTGGACACTAACAGTAATGCAGACAAACAGAAAAGGATATCTAGGAGAGATTAACAAAAACAGACTTGACTTTGAAATTTTAAAAATATCTGTATATTATAAAACCAACCTAAAAACAAAGCAGTTTCTTCAGACCTCTTTTGTTACTAAGAAACAAAGAACAGCAATGGCTAAGCTTGGGTCTAGTAAAAGTTGCATTTACATTTCTGTCCTGTGACAGAATAGTTTTCAGACTGGAAGGGTTTCACACTGGGACAGGTTGAACTCAGCTTTGCAGTGTTCCTTGGTCCATAAAAAAACATTTGAATTATTATACAAAGTGCAACCTTTAATTAAAATTAACCATAAGAGGCACCAAGAAGCTGAAAGGCTGTAACAGGGATTTGTGGTAAATGACAAGCACTGAGAGCAGACTGACCAAGGTACTCCAAAATGTGTTGGAATTCAATTTTAAAACAATTGATTGTGCCTCATTCCCTATTGCATGAAGGCTCCTTCACGCTGCTTGGCTGAAGAAACAGTCATAAGGTAAATAAGAGCAAAAGTTATTGGCACTAGGTAATTCTTGTCACTATTGCTTAGTCAAAATGGTGCAGGGAATCACTTCAGTGTGAGATCTATTATAGCATGACTCCCACTTGAATTTAAACAGGCAGCAGAGAAAAAGGAGTCAAACTAAGAATGAAGAAGAAACTGATACAGCAGGGAAGAAATTCACATTTAGTATTAAAAAAAATACAAAAAACAACCAAAAACCAACCACCCCACCCCCCCACCCCCCCGCCCCCAATAAAAGCTGGAAACCAAAAGAAACTGAAATACTACAGTAGTTCAAGGAGATGTAGTTAAGATATTTTCATCTTGATTTCAGTGTGTTGGTTGATATCCCTGTTTAAAATTTTGTGCAATAAACTGTTTTTTTCTTTATTTCCTGAAATTATATTCTGTAGAGTCACAAGGTTATGCATGCAAGCTGAATTTCAGAATAAAAAGGAAATTTCTGCTAAATTCTTGTTTAAGAACGAGTGCAGTTAGTTTTTTTTTTCTTTTCTTTTTTTGGTCCAAACCCAACTAAAGAATTGCAATCATTACAACAGGCCAGGCCTTTTTATTATGCCAGCAACTAAGGCAGAAGTTGTATTTCTAGGAGATTTTAGCTTGTATAATTCTGAGACCATCGAGACCATCATTAGTGTATTACAGCTTTATTCTCACTCTAAAAAATGTGAATGTTCTTAGAATACTTATTGGCAAGTAATAAATATTTTGTGCCAAAATTCTTTTGAAGGCAAGAGACTCAGTTTTGCCATGAGTTTGCCATTATTTACCATCACACCCATAAAAGACTGACTCTATGAAGTCCCTCAGGTAATCTTAGAGCACCTGAAACCAGAGCAGCCTCTTCACTTCTACTTACATGCAGCTTTTCCTGCTTGAACCATTCCTAAATAATTATGAAATAGCTCATACGGTATTCCCATCATGTCATAGACATCCCTATGTTCTTTGTGTGTCTTTTATGACACATTTTTAAACTACAGAGTAGGAGAGGCAAGCTGTGTTTTGATAGCCATTAGCAGCATAATCTCTGTAAGATGTACAAAGATGAAAACTAAATGTTATTCTTTCTGCATCAGTCATGTTGTCATAAACCAGAGCTGTGATAACAAGTTTTACTGTTAGCTTAGCAGTTTTACTCTGCTAAGAGTATGCATACTCATCATCTTTACTTCTTCCTAAAAGCGTTTTTCTTTCCATGAAGCCATTTACAACTGCCATTTTAAATTCCATTGCTTCTGTGAACTCCTCTTCCTGAGAAACATAAACACGTAGCTCATTGCAACAAGAAGTGATGAACTGCAGCATGATTTTTAAAGTTTTGTATTTTAAAAAAATGCTTGGCAGAAATCCCATCTTGGAGTTTAAATCCAATTCAGACTATGTGTTATTGACTTTGAGACTTGGTAGCAATGAAAACGCTTGACTGATACATCCCAAGAATTATTCCTTTCTGCTCGTGCTCACGGCAGCTGTGCTGAGAGGAAACACCATGGCTGATGGGGCCCATGAGAGAAAGCTGTTACACTGTTCTGTATTCATTACTGAGCCTAATTACTCTCAGATTACAATGCAAAATGCATCTGCTTTGAATGACATTCTAGCAATAGGCATGCAGAGTGAACCAAATAGCTCTTCCTAATGTCATACAAGTGATTTCTTCTTTAAGAGGGTGAATGGCATCGATATGCACATATATTTTATTCACAACAATTTAACAATTTAACCCTAATTATTCACAGCAGTTGGATGGGGTTTTTTTTCATGTATCCAATAAAACCTCCACATTGTAAGTGACATCTACAATGCTGTATCCAGGAGCACATCCATGTTGTCTGGTCCAGGCACTCTCACAACAGCAATGTGCTTGCAACCCAGTCGGAAGGACCGGACTGGTGGTGGTCCAGACTTTCACTCCATCTCTGCAGCTCCTGGTTTCCATACAAATAAAATTCAAGCACGTAGGCTAGATGGGAGCAGTAAAGCCCTTCAATGAATTGCCAGATCAGGGCAATGGAGATTGCATTTCTTGCAGATGCCTGCATAAGTTTTGCAATATGTGCAGTGGATTTATTTGGAGGATACAATAACTTAAAAGAGAAATTTAACTAATTGCCATTTACCAAGTTTGCTTCTGTTCTTGGGTTTGGTTAGTTGGTTGGGGGGTTGGAGGTTTTTTCCATTTTTTTTCTTTATATTGTTTCAGTTTGCCTAAAATAACAATAAATTTCAAATTCCAATTTTAAAGGGATTTAGAATGTCTTCTAGAATACTCAAGGGAGAGTTATTCTACTATTACATCAGCTAGGAGAGAAAATAGAGGTAATGTTTTCAGAAGGAAGTTTCTTCATCTTTTTTTGTTCTTTTTTTTTTTTTTTAATATAAAGATATTATGTCCCAAAGAAAGAACAAGAGCAAGCAGCATCAGTATCCATATAAAAAATTGGTATGGGTCCTGGAACTTGATAAAAGCACCCTACTAGAAGAAATGTTTTCTGTGAATTAGAAAAATGTATCTTACAATTTAACTTGCATTGAATTTGTACTAATGAATAATAAACCACTCAAAATAGTAGTGTAAAAAACTAATGGAAATCCTGGTTTCAGAAGTTTAGTGACATAGGATGCAGTACCACTGTAATAAGGCTCTACATTTGCATAGCTCTTCAATATTTTATTTTTTAAAAAATTAAACATGCTCTAAAAAATCTTAGCCACTCCTATTACTAATATATTGTGTTCTCTTTTTTTTTTTTTTTTTTTTTTTTTTTTTTTTTTTTTTTTTTTCCAGAAATAACTCTGCTTTAGATTAAAATTACCAGGTAATTTCACCACAACTACACCATAAATTGCATCACTTCATACTTCTCTCAGGACCTCTTTCCACTGAAAATATTATCTATTGCTCCTTACATTCTATAAAATCTAGTGCAGAGTTTCAATGATTAACTGAAAGTGGAGTTTGAGAAAGACTATTTTTTGGGGGGGTAACTGCAGAAACTCTGTGTTCAACACAGGTGATTTGCTTTTTTTTTTCTGTTCCTGGCATCCAATCACTTCCCCTTCCCTCTGCAATTCTGGATGCCACAGATATGGGAATTAATCCTTTCCAATCAATGAACATGAGAGAAATAAAAGAGGAGAGACAGAAAATTGCTTGTGAATCATAAAAAGAGTGGGTAATGTTAAAATGTGTGAATGCAAAAATGGTCAATATTAGACCAAGATAGCACACATTCCTTTCAAAGGCAAATACAAGAGGTGACTCTCTTGTCATGCCTTGGAAGTAACATGGAAACACCTGTATGAAAACAACACTACAATTTGCCAAAATTAAAAGTAGATTTAGAAAAGAAAACTTGAGACCAAATACTTTTCCAGTTCAATATTTAGGGTCATTTAATTTGTCTGGAAATGCTGAAAATTTGACTCATATATAGAAACAGGTATTTCTGCAGAAGACAGAGTACTGAAAAAACACAGAAAAATAACAGTTTCAGGCATTAACAGGTTTTAATACTGTATTTTACAGTTCTCCCAGAAAGGAAGTAAAGAGAAGGTGGACATCTGAAATACAATTTTCATCATTATTGTTTGGCATCAGAAAGTAGACAGAAAGGGATCTGACTGACAATAAAACCTCCTCAAGCAGTGCAGTGTGGGGGGAGAACTGTGTGGGACTTACGGGGTTTCACAGCAGAGAGGACTGTAAAAGGCAGTCTGTGATAAAACAATCCTAGTGGAACACCCTGCTAAATGTGCACGACATCTGACAGTGCAGCAAGAATACTAATTCTAGAGGTGAAGATGGCATTGGAGCTGAACAGGGTCATAGAGGATTGGAAGGTTTTAGAGAATCTTTTCCATGAGAAGCAAAACCGTGCCTTTCTTACATATAATTTATCCTCCCACCTAGTTATTTATACCTATCATAGATATCTGGTAAGCAAAATATTCTGGATTGACTGTTGACTATGAAGCATGATTGCCAAGTGAAGTGTCACTTCACTGTTTTCTGTCAAATATTTTTAAAGAAACCCCAAATCAGTGCAGTTGGAAGAAAACTGACAAAAGTACTTTTAGAATGTTCAGCTCTAAAAAACTCAGATTAATCAGGAGAATGCATTATTTATGTCACTAAATTTTTTCAGTTCATTTTCAAGAATATAATTTAAGAAAATCTATGTATTAAAAGTACATAAAAGAAGAAAACCAAACAAAAACCTAAGCAAACAAACATAAAACAAAACAGCAGGGTTTAAAAGTGAGAGAATCTATTTTTTTCCACACTTGCTCTCATTCTCCTACTAGACTATTCCTCAAATCATTCATAACTATTAAAGCTGGAATGGTGACATGTCAAGTTTGGCAGGTATATGAGTGGATACATGCATATACAAAATACAGTAACAGTGCACTAATGGTGAGGATAGCTGGTAATGAAGCATCATTGTGACATTTTAATGTGCTTTAGCATCACAGCTCCTACTGATTTGAAAGTAAACAGTGTCTTCAAGAAGCATAACCCAACCTGAGATCTTGTTGGAGGCATATATTTACCACTGTATGGAAAAAACTGTTGGTAATACAGATGTTCAGACTCACCAATAAATTGACAGTAGCCAAAGAGTATTTGCATTTAGGGAGCAAAGTTTCTTGGTGGCAGAGACTGAGCAGAAACATCAGTTTTGCCACTACAAACATGTCTTGAAAGTATAGTTATCTCTCCTCAGATCCTAATGCTTGCTGTAGTTTAAATTTCCTTCTGAGCTCCTCATAGATTGGAGTCCAAGTTTGTATCTTCATTGGACTTGGACACTCATTGAATTTGCAAACGACAGAAGAGAGTCAGCTGGCCAAAAGCAAAAAAAGTTTAAGTGTACTACATTTTCTTTTATTTACAGAATAGGGCCAAAGCCTGGTCATGATGACTTAAACTTGTGTCTCAGGCACTGATAGACAGAAAAAAGAAATTTACTGATTTTGAAGTATGGAATGAAGTAATAAGGTTTTCTTTTCTTGGTTTGCCTGAGTTTAGTAATCAGCTTGTTACAGTTGGCAGTTATGNCTATATGCATCCAGCTATCCTGTAGGAATTATTATTAGAAAAGCACGTATCGAATTATACTTGGATTAGCCTGAACTGCCTGCAGTAAAAGACCCTGAGAGAAAAGCACCCCACAATTCTTAGATTACCCAGGAGAAAGACCACATACACTGGAGGCAATTGCTGATTGACAAATTGATTTTTTGGGAAATTTTGGGGTTTTTTCCCCTGAAATCCAATGCAGGTATTTCCGCAGAAGAGAAATCAAATCCTTTAGTAAGCTATATATGAACATAAATTCAGCAGAAGTCTCTAAAGAATCCATGATTGTATCATATCAGCAGAGAGAAAATGTTTAATCCTTCTTTTGATATTTGTTCAAAAAGACTTCACTGATTGATTCAAGGCTGCTGTCCTTTACTCCCCATGACATGGCAATTGCTTTAATATGGTTATATTTGAATTAAGTCACATTGCCCACAGCCTGTCTCTTTTCCTGTGATGCTGGGCTGGACCCAATCTCAGCCTGGGGTGTGAGCTGTAGATAAAACCTTTCTGAAGAGCACAGTTTTCACACAACTCAAGAGGTCAAGCTCGACAGTGGAAGGCAGCTTCAGGGAGAAACTTGGCCACTGAGATTCCAGCCCTGCAGTTGCCACCCAAAACTGAAGCCCCTTTTCCATCCTGTAAGGAGAATACAGTCAATACTCATACAGTGCCCTGTCAGGCAGGTGCTTTGGTTTAGGTTTTGGGGTGACCAAACTATTGAATACTGGGAATGAGTATCCCTAAGATTTCCAGAGTCATCCCTATGTCTGTTTCTCATTGCGTCTCAGTGTCACAATGGGAGTGAAAGGACTGACTTAGATATCAGAATCATGGGTTTGAGTACAAAGAGGAAAACCTACTTTTTCTTAAATCATTCCCATGGTTAGTAAACACCTTTTGTATAATGAACTTCTCGTCATAAGTGTAATTTGTGAGCAAAGTAGTCTGTGATGGGACCTGATTTTACTGCTTTCCTGGAGTGAAAGAAAGATTGCATTCACTGCCAAAATTTACAAAAAGTCCCTAAATTCTGTTGTCATCATATCAAATCACTGAATTTAATATTTTATTTATTTGGAAATTTTTCTAGCCAGATTTGCACAGTCATGTCTTTATTTTCATCTCAGCTTTATATTAGTTTGTTACAAATCAAGTAAAACACACTTCACAGAGAGCTGGCCTTGTATTATTGTCCATAAAAAGAAGGGCTGAGGTAGATTTACTATTTCTTTGCCTCTAGGACAATGCAATGTTTAAAGTAAACAAAGTTTTCAATACTGTCACATAAAAACAAGGTTGACTAAATACTTAATATTACTAGGCTCTAAACCAAATTTTGTTTTGATATTCATGTAACTTCTCCAGTATTTTCATGAAATCAAAATAAAAAGAGACAGTGGGAAACTTTACTGTCTCATCTAAAATTTAGTTGATATAATTCTTTCACAGATACTAGAAAATCTTACTGAAAGTTGCAAAGCGTGAGCATAAACTGTCCAAGCTTCCAGGTTCTAAGAAAACTAAATATTTAAAAACCAATCTACTGTTTCAGCTGTTGGTAGTTTTTACTAAAGAAAGATATTCCACATCTAAGTGTAATTTCTATTCCAACAGATCATGTTCAAAAGTGATCCTGTTTGGCTCTGTACACAACAGCAATGAGCTGCTCCAGTCATGGGGAGGAACTGCTGTGACACCATGGTACCTTGCAAAGAGGCTTGGTGTCCTAAGAAGAACACAGGAAGGTGGCCAGGAGACAGACCAAAATTGTGTCAAGGAAACAGTGGTCTGGAAACCTGTCCCAGCCACTAGGCTGTGGCCAGGGTTTAACATAACAAAGGAGCAGACTGATGTTCTCTGTAGGATGCCTCATAGAACATAACCAGGTGTTACCATAGTTGGTTCTAAGCCCCGTGTGGCTCCTGAAGGAGTTGATGGTGCTGTATCAATCTGCAGGAGCTGTGCTGATGCACAGCTCAGGATCAGTGCTGGCTTGCTGCATTCTGTGCTCTGGGGCCACACAAAGCACAGGAGCTGACAGTGGGGAAACTCATTTCCATCTCATTGACTATTTTTTTTCAAATAATGGCCTGACCCTCTAAAAACTGTCATTAATTCCTGTAAAATACTGAAGCATTTTGAATATATGAGTAGAAAATGTATATGTAGGAAAAAAAACAACAAATATAATGCTATTCAGCATAAGAGAAATAAACTGTTCATTTATCACAGTGGCTGGCTTAGGAACTTTAATAAACCTCATTTCTCTTCTTTGTCAGTCGAAACTTTCTTTGACTCTGTTTTGTCTCTGCAACTTTGAGAACTTCAACTGAAAATAACTTTACAACAGCTGTGACTGAGCTCGTAGAATGCTACTTTTGATTTTCCTTCATTAGAGATTTAGTGCTGATCTGGACATATGCTGAAAACTAAATTTATGAAACCTGCTTCAAAAATTCTTTACCTTCCACAGGATCACCCTTTCCATGCTCAAATTTTGACAAGAAAGCCCTCTTCCTAGAAGTCTCCTCCAGACCATTTTCCTGATTTTTTCCCCCATTAGCAATGAGCTCACTTCCTGCCTGTTGAAAGCTTTGAACCTGGTGCAGCACCTTTGCCACAGGACCAGCTGCAGTTTCCCACCAGCTCAGCAAAGAGGTGTTGTGCTGCTGGCAGCCACAGGTACAGCCCAGAAGACAGGCTGTGTGTCAGAGCTCTGCTCCCTGTCTCCTGTGCAAAAGCAGTGCAAAGCCTGGGGAGCAGGGAGATCAGGACAGGCTACTCAGGCCCTGATTTAGTTCTATATTTATACAGGTCTCCTACCAGTAATTTATATGATAAAATGTTTATGCTTCAGTATTTATGTGTGTTATGTCAGCTAAATTAAGGGGTCCAGCAGTTCTAGCATGAAATAAGTAAGCACAAGGCAGCATAATGAAATAAGGTCCTGTTTTAAAGTGCCTGATGTCAGCTTGATGTGCTAGCTTTCATAAATAAAGTAATTACTTAATCCTTTGCTCTATGAGAGTTCTGACCTGTGACTTGAGTGTACACCTTACTTCTGTATCTTTTGAAAGCCATTATACCTTTATACCACATAAAACAGAGACATTCAAGATGACACGAAGAGCTTAAAGAAAAATATTTTCAAAGTATAAGGTCTAAAGATAAACCTGACTGTAGTCTTACATGCTAGAAAAAAAATAATGGGTATTAGCATTCTACTTCACTCTCGTGAAATAGTTGTGTCTAAAGCATCTGCTCAGGGCTGACACACCATTTCATGTTTGCTCTTTGCTGGATGAAGAACTGGATGCCAGACTATTCCTAAGAGGACAGAAGAAAGCTACATCTGAATATCTTTGCTACACTTAAGTTAAACTGACTTCCTTTGTCTGCTCCAAATTTGTATTCCAGAGGCAACAGCTAAAAAAACCAAAGTAAAATAACAGCAGCTAAACAAAGAAACCAATTATCCCAGGAAGATGAAAAAAAATTTATTAAAAAAATATTTTAAAATAGCAAAACCAAAAACTAAACAAACAGTCCAAAACCAGAGAGAAAGTCATGCATATCCTAATTTTAAGACTGAAATAAGAACCAGCTCATCCTACTGCTGTCAGGGTAGTATGTAACACACAGAAGGACTTGCCCTGAATTTCTCACATTTCTGGAGAGGACTGCTGTGATAGCTGAGCCATTCATAGCAGACATATTTTAGAATACCACTTAATTCCAATTTTTAGCACTTTTAAATTTTTAAAATAACACACAATACAGTAGAACATATGAATACTAAGATGTTGTACAGAATACTTGTATGAATATTATTGTGAGCTATACAAAACAACTGCTTTGAGTATAAAAGTGTTTATACACAATACTCAGATCCCCCAGAAGTCATCTCTTGGCTGAGGAAGCCCAGCTTCCTCAGCCTCTCCTTACATAAGGGATCCTCCAATTCCTTAATTATCTTTATGGTCCATCACTGAACTCAGTCCAGTAAGTCTGCATCTTACTTGTACTGAGAAGCCCAGAGCTTGACCCAGGACACCAGATGTATCTCACCAGAGCTAAACAGAGCAGGTGGATCACCATCTCCAACCTGCAAACAATGCTCATCATAAAGCATCCCAGCAAGGTGCTGGCAGTCAGTATTTAAATACTATTTTTATCTTCCAAATAAGTATTTTTATAAATGGCATATTTCCATTTTTTAAGTTTTCTGTTACATTTAAAAGTTAATGGGCATAAAAGGGAAAGAAAAATGCAGCAATTAAAAGAGTTTCAATTTGTAGAGATAACTACAGAATTATTAGCAAGTATTAAGTGTAATAAACAAAAAAATTATATCTTGTCTTGATTATATGAATCCTAGCTTGAAATCCCTATCCACTCCATCTTTTATCTGCATAGCATAAATTTGTATTCCACTCATGTAGTCATAACATCATTTTTGAAAGAGGAGAGACTTCTTTAATTTTTGAGTTGTCTTTTTGTTTTAAGGAAATGTGAAGCATGTAAGCAAAATGTCTTTCTTCCTCATTTTTTGAAAAACAATAAATATTGCATAACCCATTGTAACAATGTATTCATACTTTTTCAGCTCTATTTGGTTTATTACAAATGTTTTTTAAGACATGGAACATGTTTCTACTTAATTTTAAGAGGTCAGCTAACAGCAGCAGTTATAGCAAAGCATTAAAAATATGTATTTTAGTATAGGATTTGGGGGAGGTATGTTTTTTTCTTCATATGTTGCTGTTGTTTGTTTTTTTTCCTTAATGGCTTTTCATCATTAATTTTATTTTGCTTGTAGGTAATTGTACCCATCTGTTTCATCAGATAGAGAAATAAATGGAAAGCAAGTCCTGAACAGAAGGAGGGATATACATGGCAACACACAAGAAGGTCCCACATAAACCTTTCTCACTTGTCAGCAGCAGAGGGAGAGAAGTCAGATGGAGTGTAAGGCATCATGGTAACTGACTCTGTAATGACCTTTTCCATTGATCAGGCTGCTCTCCTTCTCCACAGTGCCAAAGGAGCTACTGCTGCTCCCTGGACAGTACTGAGAATCACCCAGGTCATTTTTTCTGTGCACTTTTTTTTTGCTTCTTCTTTCTCCTCTAGGGGATGACTGGGATAAGAGCAAGTCCTATGTTTTGACACTTCCACAGCCTCATACACACAGTCAGCTCTAACAAGAGGTGGGCCAAGGCACACAAGCTAGGAACTAAGAGAAATGTTTCACTCTCACATTATGCAGCTGGTGGACAGTGAGAAAAACAAAAGGGGGGTGGGAGGGAAGGAAAAAAGAAAAGAATAAAAATGACTGAAAGATTTGAGGTATTCCTAATGGATGTGCCTACAAAAAAAGGGACACCTGGTATCTTTGCACAATAATGTCCTCCTATACTGCCTCTACTCCCCTCATCTGCTTGTGAGGATGAAAACCTAAGAGAGGAATTAGAAAACATAATCCATATTAAACAGCCTGAATAAAACAGACTGAGCTATCTGTGATAAACAGCTCAGCTCCACCTTTTTGTTTTACTGTAAACCGTGTATCCTACCACCACCAAAACTAAGTTATACTTATTTCTTCCTTACACAAGATTCTGCAGTATAATGTCTTCTCTTTGGTTCTGTCCCCTTACTTCTTTTTCCAGAGGGTTCTAATTCCCAGTCAATTAATACTGAATACAAGAATTAACTTAATAGCAGGTTAACTTGTAAAGTTCTTTGGAACTCGTGTAAAGCATTTAATAAGGCTATTGTTCTTTTCTCATTTACAAAAAAAAAAAAGCTAAACCACTAAACATATTTCAGAATTGGCTTTATAATATTACTCTTTGTAGTGGTCACATTACAACATTGTTTTTACTGCTGTGACAAGAACAATTCTTTCTTTTTTATTCTTTAGTCTCCTTTCAGTTTTTTTTCTGGAAATTATACATCTTGAAGATATTTATGGGCTATTGAAGAAAAAGGGAACAGAACAAAATAAAGCCTTTCCCAAGATTGCATCAATGATTCCATTATCATTCTGTTTCTTCCTCAGAAGAAGTAAATAATTCATTTAACGTTGATCCTGCACGCAAATGGCTTTTCTTATAAAACCCACACTATGGCTTTAGCCTCTGGACATAGAGTGATACAAGTCGGATTGCAGCTGCATGTGCACATTTTTGTTGAAAACCCTGCACTGGGCTTCCCTCTATGAGCTCTACAGATCTCTACAGAACCTTCTATAGAATGTTCTGTGTTCCTTGCAGCAGTACTAAGTTTCCACATTAGCTCTGGGTCTCTTAGATATATTTTTAGCTTGGCAATCTCACAGGGTTTCCCAACTAAAACATAGTTTAGATTCAGAAAATTACTGAAATATAAATTTAATTATACGTTTAAAAGCTGATTTAAAAGCTGATTAGACTTGGCTTTTGTGATAATAAGCATTAGTGCTTAATGTTTTCTGATTATCACTTTAACAAGTGATCATACATTTATCTTTTTATTATCAATTTAAAATAGCTTTCCAACTTCTGCTTAAGCTGCAGTCTCCAAGAAAAGTTTATGCTTTCTCTCTCAGGAGGTTCAAATACACACAGTGAGCTGGTCAGTCTGCAAAGGTGGATCAAGAGGCAACTCTGACAGAGAAAAAAAGGAGTGAATGGCTGAGGAGAGGGCAAGAAACCCTCTTATTTTTATTTTGCCTTCTGTGTTCATGCAAGCCAGGTGCATTTGCCTGGTTGGAAGTGGTCCATTTGCAGTCATGTAGCTCCCAATCCTCAGCTCTGCCTTGACTTTTTATACCATCACATTTTCTGACAGCAAATATTGGAACTATCCAGGAAGCCCTAAACCTGATCCTCTTGAGACATGAGGAGGGTGATGATGTTATGATATCTTTTAGCTAACTAGCAATATCAGTGGGAAGATCTGGTGAGCAGATGGAAATTCTGCCCAGAGCATCCCTGAATAATGATCACTCTTTAAAAATAAATTTTGTAGGTGACAGAGGAGAATAAACCTGATGGAACTTGCAAAAACATAGAACTGGGAAACCTGTTTTATTTTGAAGTAATTTCTTTTTCTTCGTGTTTCCATTACAGCAGAAATTTTAGAGTCCTTATGTAGAATTTTGATCTGCCAGACTATGAAAGGAAGCAAAGCAAAGACAACCTGTGGGTGGAATTGTGGCATTAAGGGTGGAAATCCCAGGATGCACCTCTAAAAGCTTGGACTGAATTTGCTCACCTTTTCAGATGAAAAGATTTACTTGCAATCTCCAAAGGATTAGTAAAGGATGGCTCTTGCTTTTTCAAAGCATAGCTACTGGGAAATTTTAGCTGGACAATCTTAATGAGATTGTTCAACAGGACAAATTCAAAAATCTAGCAGAAATACTCAGGGAGGATAATAGCCACAACTCAACTAAATGCATCATTCCCAGTGGCAAAACATCTGTCCGTCAGAAAATATGTTAAGGGCACAGAAAGACCAGAAGCATACTATAAATCCATAAGTTAGTGCTGTTTTAAAGACAGGTGTCTTCAGAGCAAGACAGGCAGCTACCTTTGCTCTGTTTACTGGTAGTAAGAATTCCCTGAAGGATTCAAGCTCATTTTGGATATCTTAAGAATGATGCTGCAGATTCCAGCAGGGAAAATGGGAGAAAATGGATGTGCAAAGGGTTTTAGAAAGCAAGACTTTGGAGAAAATTAAGAGATGCGCTCAGTCCAAAAGAAAAGAATGGTCTGGCTAGTAGAAAACGTTATTTTAAAAGCAGTTAGAAAAAAGGAAGATGGTTTGTTCTCCATACAGATGGGGTAAAGACAAGTAGAAATCAGCAAAGGCTTTAGGTTTGGAGCAGTAAAAACATTCTAATGAAGAGTAATGAGGCACTTCACCAGGCTACCCAAGGATGTGATGAACCATTCTTCACTGTTTTTCAGAACAGATTAGACAAGCATATGGTAGTTTTACATGATCCAGCTTCAGTGCAATAGATGGAATGAAATGTCTTGAACTCTGGAGATTCCTTTTGACAACATATGTCCATGATCCTTTCCTCTTTTCTTGTTACCCTGAAATGTACTTTCAAAACTTCACAGTGATTTCACTTTTTTTGTAAAAGGATTATTGTCAGTAATAGTCAGTGTACAATGCCAGATTAATTTTGAAAATAACACAAGCTAAAGTATGCTTCTCTGTAATATACTAATGATCCCTTCATTTGAAGTGTAGGAAAGGAAGGAAAATTTTCAATGCCATACATTCACCCACGGCATATTTCCACTGCAATGCCCTTTTTCTCTTAACTGCAACAAGAAAGGATTTTAATCAAATATCCTTTAAAGGAGATCTGATGAGTAAACTGAATATATTTAAATATAGCAGAATCAGGCATGATTAAGTGAATAAATAATTGAGGTTAAAAGTGGCTACAATAAAAGGCTGAGTAAAAATTAGTTTTAACATGTGCTTTGTATAATACTGCATAAGGTATTCTTTTGTTTCGTTGCCTTTTTTTTGGGACCTTAATTTTCAGTTAGTCACTGGCTTACATCTTATCTCAGACCATAATATCTGAAATTAATGGAATAAAAGTACTCCATTCAAAGACAAATTATCATTTCACTGATCTACTTCACTGAGTACAAATTCCCTCTGCTCTCAATAAAAGCTCTAGAGCAGTAGAAAAATGCTAGTTAACTAAAATTGTGTTTCTTTTCTTAGGCCATAAAATTTTCATTTATTCTGTCAGTAATACCCTTGTGTAAATACAGTAATTTTGAAGCCTTTCAGTATAGTGTGATACATATTTTGGCATTGTTGCATGTCTGGATTTCTTCCATGGTACTTCAATTTTGTGGTTCAGTGACCAAAAGTAAGAGTTCTCCTGAAGGGCTTGTTCTTAAAACAGTCAGGGGTGTGTTACCTGCTGAAACAGTCAATCTTTCCCCTTGATGAGAGTGTCCATCCGCTGTTTTTATGAACTGCATCTTTGTTTAAATTTGCATCAGTTCTTAACAACAACTTCTTTCAGGAAAACAAAAATCTGAAATAGACAGCTAAACAAGAAAAAGCATTTTCAGAATATGATAAAAGTGTGTAATGTCTGTTGGAATACAAAGGGGTTTAACATTTAGAAAGGAAGTTTGAATTAAAAAAAAACCCTTAGAAACTTCCTCAGATATTTGAGATTGCAGCTCCTCTAAAATGACAAAAGAGATAATCTTTGTGTGTGGTTTAAGCTTGAAGATAAAGATCAAGGTCTCCTTTGAAGGAACAGAGTATAGATTAGCTATAATTTCCCAAATACAGGAATTACAATTACTTCTACTGCTAGGGGGAAAAAAATGTTCCCTGTTGTGAGTAGAAGAGATGAGATCTTTGATAATGTTAATCCTTCATATCAATCCATAAAATGAAGCATTACTTAATAAAGGTTTTACCATGCTCTGGAGAGAATTTAAAGCTATGCACACTCCTCGTGTAACACAGAACCAGAGTTAAGCAAAGCTGTAGCTGGAGCAAAGGAGGATGTAGCAATGGCCAAGGCTGCTAGAGCAAAAACACATTTTCTATGCAACTTATCTGAACTAAGGTGCATTGGAAAGTCACCAAGTGATTTACCAGGTCAGTAAAGGCAAAGACATTTTTAGCACAGAGAAAAAAAACAGATACATTTCTGTCATTCTTGGCAGCCCTGGAAATTTAACCACTTATCATAAACAAAAGTTCAGATTGGGGAATGCTGTGGGAACAAGGGAAAACTCAAGACGCTGGCAGAGACGTTGTCTCAGCTGTTGCAGACCCAGCAGCAAAAGAAAATACCCACTGGACTAAGTTCCTTTGAAATTAAGTTCTTTCATTTCAATCCTACAAGTGGCATAAGAGGACTCTGCAACTAACTTGATTTAATTAATACAGCACTTCTAAAACTGTAAACACAATGCCATTGTTTTTTGACAATCAGATAGAGAAAGGAGAAACTTTTGCTGAATCCTCGAGGAAGTTTAAAGTACACAGAACTGTGAATGCTGTGACAAGTAATAAAAGCATATTTCTGTATATGCAAGCTTGGAAAAATCCAATCTTCTCCATATAATGACCTCCTACCTCCCTGGTCTAGGTGAAAGTGGATCAGAATAGATGGAACACTTGCCAAGGAAAGGCCTTCGGGCTGTTGTTCACTGAAACAGTATTTCCAAAAAATAATGCAAATGGATAATATAAACGGTATTTCCAAAAATAACATAAATTCAGTCTTTATAAACTATTAATCAAGTCTGATTTAATGGGATCATTATATCTGGCATTCTGCATGTGCTAATAGCATCTAATGCACAGATGCTTTTTTTGACTGTTGAATGAATAATGATCTGGGATTCAGGTTTCCTTAATGGTTCCTTAATATCAACCACTTTGCTAGAGCTGCAAATAAAAATACATGACATTTATTTTATATTAGCAGTATGGAAAATATGTACATTTGTAATCAAGGTAAGATTTGACAATGTAGGCTTAATGACTTACTGAAGAAGGAATGATTATGAAGAGCACTGCTTCCAGCATGTATATTGAGTGCTGTCACATTGAAAAGTGATGAGAGAATAAGCAAAATGTTGATAAGATACTATGAATTTACACAGCAAAATGAACTGCTTCTTTCTGAAAGAAACTGCTCCTTAGAAACCAAGCAGAAAAAGGCATGAAAGCAAGGACAGAAACAGGATTTCACGTGTTTTCTGCCATGCAGCACACTAGGTACAGGAAAAACAAAACAAACAGAAAAAAAAAAAAAAACAAAATCAAATTGCCATAAAACATATTAATAACTTTTATTGATTGATGAAGTTAGAATTATTAAGTCTGTTAACCAAAATTCCTATCTGTGAATTTTTGTCTGTCATCTGTGTAATACATAACTTTTTCAGTCCCTCATTAATTTTTCTACCACGGAGAAAGGAATGTAAACAAACCCCACCTAAATCACAAGTAAAAAAGAATACAGATCTTTTCTGTATTCTCAGAAATCTGATTTCAGCAGGCACAGGCACATAAAAGAGCATGAATAGAGCTAGGCAAGTATGAACGAGCCACCTGTGAATGAGACAAGACAGTTCAGCTTGTATATGCCTAAACCCAAAGCTTAGTCCCCAAGAATTCATTGCTATAAGAAGTTCCTTAGTAAAAGATAATACGGGGTGTGATCACTTGCAGTGTAAGCACCAATTGTGTCATTCACACAGGCATTGATACAATCTTAGCAAATGTTCCTCAATTCCTCTGTTACACTGGTTTTATGCAGATGCATGTATCATGATGAGATGGGGTGAGCCTGCATTTGTGGGCAGACATTGTCATGATCAGCCTTAATGGTGCAACTCAAGCGTTCAGCTGCTCTGATAACACTTCTTTGTGTCAGCAACTCACCATGAGGAAGGAGGGAAATTTAACCTCCTTTAAAAATAATTTTAGAGAGAACTTAATTCTGAATGTACTCTCATACTCACTAGTGAGGGTGTCCACACTGTGAAATGACAGACTCATTGAGAGACTCGGTGAGAGAGAAAGCCATTCCACTTGGCTTTATAAACTGCTCCATACAAGACTTGAAGCTGTCAGTACTGGGATGGGACTTGATACACAATCTATTTTAAGTTTTAGATTGGTTTAGCTTTACCACAAGTAAATACAAGACCTTGGTGATGTTGCTACTGCTGATGCTAGAGATATAATCAGAATAAGAGGAATCATTAAAAAATCCTTAGTTTTGTTACTTATATAAGTAGTTGTGACAGTATATCCAAGTATAAGATCAAGTATGAAGTATGAGCACTGACAGCTGTATTTTTGAAAACAAAGCATGAATAAAAGTGAAAATAGCAAATTCAGATTGTGAAAGCAGAAAGGAGTCAGTTTTGGAAGGTTAAAGTGGCAGTCTAAAAGCAAACTTTTTGAAAACTTAAGAAATGTTCTGATCTTGGGGCTTGATTTCACACAGATACACATACTCATCTCAAGAAAATGTGTCTTAATGTTAATTAATTTTGTCAGACTGAAAGATTGTTCAATCTGGGTTCTGTTAAATTTATGGATCATTAGTCTCTTATCTTTTCATTATGGTCTCCTGAGAGGAACCATCATAAAGTTAAATGAACACTGTAGGAAATTATTACAAGCCTCCTTTCCCTTTCACCCCACCTCCCTCACTAGAGGAGACAGGGTGTCAGTGGATTCATTCTATACAACAAATGATAGATATCTTATATGATCTAAAATCTCCAAGGATCTGATTTTTTGTCATTTTATAAGTGCTGTAATTAATGAGAAAGATGTAATATATGGATTTTCCCAATTCAATAAATGAAAGTTAACAACCCTACAGCCCCATTTCACAGCTAAATCTAAAGCTTTCTGCACACAACCAAAATTTTTTGTGCCTAAAATATATGTTTCACTCTTTAGCCCTAAGCTTATTTTTATGACTAACTGAAAGACTACTCACTACTTCACAGAAGTGCACAAGTATACCAGTAATAAAGTAACCACAAAACTTGTTTCTTGTAAATCATACTGCCAGGAAATAAACTTTAAGAAACAGTGATCATTCATTGACTGAAATAAGCCCACAGCACTTCTTGTAAATGTTATAATACACAACTTGTGTTTGCTCTAGGAAAATAAGTAGCTTTTTAAAATGCAGAGCTCAGTTTTCCTTGGAATCACATTTTCACTTACTAGACTTTTCAGCTGTATTCATCAGAAATGTTCCAGGGTTTTCTTTGTTTTCTTGTTTTATTTATTGTTTCCATTTTTGTTTGTCTTGCCTGCTTTAAAATATATTAAAAATATCTAAAAATAGGACAAAGAAGCATTTCATGCACAAGAAGTTCAGCAGCCTGAATGTTTGTGCCTCTGCATTTTATCTCCTGCAAACAGTTGCCTCCTTGACAAGAGGCATAATTCACTATAATAAAAGGATACAAAGTGCAACTGCTAGGAACATGGAGAAGAAAGCAATTAAGTGTTCACAAATGTAATTTGAAAGGTCCATGGCTCTCAAAGGTGATTTATAGTTAATACCAAACCAAACAGACACTCTTGACTGTTGGATAAAAGTAATGGTGTTTTCTAGTCATAATTATTTTTCTGCTTACCAGATGGGATGGGAGAAAATTCAATTTCACTCATTGTCCCAGAGATTTTAACACTGAGATCAGCAAGAGTCATTCAGTACCTGATAAGCTGGCCAACCCTTTTCATGATCGTTTGGTGCAGCTTGTGGAAAGATACTGCAATCAGAAGTCATAGCTAAAACAAAACTCTGCAGTCAGTGTAATCAGACACTGTGAAAGTCAGCACCAAGGGTGCTAAGTGGATATATTATTTTTTAAATCTGCCACTGGGGCCTCAGTAGTGTTCTTGAAGGGAAGTGACAATCAATGATGACAGAATCAAGTATTTTGCTTGGATGTTGCACTTGATTGTATAAAGGGAGTGGTCATATCCTATTCCACTGTAGCTGTGGTTAATGACTCACATGATGTGCAAATAAAGTAACTCCTGACCTTAAGCCATACAGAAAATGCACCATGAAAAAAAAAACCAGAGTGTAATTCTGAGCCTTCTTGCTTTCATGCCTAAGGAGCTTTACCAATATAATTTATTTCAGACTTCCTCTATAGAATTGAAGACAGAATGATTTCAGATAAACTGAAACTTTGCAGACTTACCAGGGTAGTGTCCTCCTTCACTCTGTGGCAATTCTTTTCATTCCTAGGAGTGAAAAGAAAAAAAAAGATTTGAAACAATATTTTATTTTTTTTTTTTTTAGTACCAGAGAAGAAGCAAAGATCTTCCAAATTCTTTAGATATTTAACTGGTAAAATTCTCTTTTATGCCACAACTTAGGTTTGAATTTCAATTTGCATAAATAAGTAAGAATTGAAATCTGGTGAATTTTGATGCTGTAGTTTTGGATAGCACAGTGGCTGTGATCTGGTGATTCACAACAGAAGCATGTATACTAATGTAATTCAGTGCCTCAAGTCCAGCCTTCTAATTTAAATTACCTTTTACTAAAGTCCACACAAAGCTGCAAGACATGTCACTGAAATGACAGAGTAACAGCCACATATTCAGACCTGCATTAATGGACCAACTAAATCAACAAGTATTAGCTGAAACACAAATTAAATAAAACTTCAACAATGTTTTTGTCACACTGAGTTGATTTATGCCAGGAACTGGCTGAGAAGACATTTGCAGACAAGAGATTTAATCTTAGTATCCCACTTTTTTAGTTTTAGTTTAATACCTAAATCTTTAAAGTTTGTAAGCATGGTACAAAAATACCAAGTATCTAATGTCTCATTTACTTGAGTCTTTCCCAAAACTACAAAGCGGCAAAGAAAGGAATCCAAGAAAGGAGAACATCCTCATGATCCAGGAAATCTCTGTAAATATGAAAGTGATGTGATTGTCTCATGATGCAGGCTATCTGCTGCTCCAGCTGCAGAGACTTGAAAGACAGAATGGGTCTTCCTTCCCTCTTGAGCTGGTAGCTGGTTTACTGAGTTTGTATTTGCTTCACCTAATGCAGGCGTGGGATTGAGCAGAAAGCAAGGAAAAGTGTAAAGGAACATAAATCATCTACACCAAATTTCTACCTCTCCTCACTCCCTAGAGCTCTCCCTTGGGATGATTGGGCTCTTACTTTTGATTACCTCAGAAACATGATGAAAGAACCTAGTAGAACCCTCAGGTCTTTGGCACAAAGACTGGTGACACACTTGTTTTAGAGATATCAAGCAAGAAAATTGATTGAAAGAATATGCTTGGGTAGGTTTCAAGCAGATGTCTGGCTTCAGAGTTTCACAGTTTTTTGAAGGATACTCATTGGTCAAGGAGAATTTGCAAACAAGGATAAGGTCCAACCGTCCTACTCAAATGATTTCTCTGAAACAATTACCAAACTGCAAGGCACTTCTACATGATCAGTATATCCTTCCTTGATAAAGACTAAACAACTCTTTAGTGGTCTATATTTAATTCTATTTGATTTTTGATTAATATAGAAATTCTCCTCTCTATGAGGAGGGGCCTTGGCTGTCCCTGCTGTAATGAACCCACTACAGGGAACAAATGAGCCCTGCAGCCAAGATGCTGGAACCTCTGGGAAAGTATATTTAAGAAAAGGCAAAAAAACCCTAAGCCAAACTCTTGCAGAGAAAGGAAAAGGGAACCAAAAAGCTAGAAAATGGCTGCAAGGTCAGAAGAGAAAGGGGATGAAGAGGAGGTGGCACAGCAGAAGCTGGAGCAGGCATTCACTCTGCAGCCCACTGCGGGTCCATGGTGGAGTGGGGTTACTGTGAAGAGCAATAAAGCAGCAGCAGCAAGAACCTGCAGTGGAACAGTGTTAGCCCTCCCCATTCTCCCTGTGCCACTTGGGCTGGGGGTGGAGGAGTCGAAGTTCAGCAGGGCTGAGGTAGGAAAGCCCATGAGATTTTTTCAACCTGTTTCCCTTCCCTTGTCCCGCAGAGGAGAGAGAATGATTGTTAATATCCAGGTGGGCATTTGGCTGATAGTCAGGGAATAACCACAACAGAACAGGTGGATCAACAGAAGAGGTGGAAACTGGCAAAGAATACAAAACCCCTGACTGGTAGTCAGAAATATCTAGCTGTGTACCTCGGGACAAAATTTAGCTGCACTTCCCAAGGGATAGGAAACATTTAAATCAGGTTTGTGTATTTGTAAAAGCATGACAGTTGTATATGCTCATATTTTACTTTTTGCTGGTAGCATAACATCAGAAAGCAAGGTAAGAAAACCCACTGAAATAATAAATTCTTTGAAAATTTAACTCAGTTTGAAGAGAGCATCAACACCCTATATGTAAGTAATCAGCTAAAACCAGTCACTGAAATATTATGTTGGGAACCTGGTTGTACTGAAGCAACTCCTTGCACACATTGGAGGGTAAATGAGCAGGGTCATACACACCTATTGTTAGAGTGATAAATGCTACGAGTGTACTGAGCAGAAGGTATTAAATTTCCTTGGAGGACAGAGTGCAGCTTTAGACTAAGGTTGTCAAATTATGATTACATATAAATTATAGTGGCAACAAGGGAAGGACTAAGTCTGCCAAGCTGAGATTAGCAACAAAAAAATCCTATTAAATGTGTGCATATGATGAGAATTTAATGACTGCATAAGTCTTCTAAAGTTTCTAAGATATTCCTTACAAATAGCCAGATGATTTTCAGGGATAGGTTCAGGCAGATTATAAATCTAAGATCAATATAATTCCCACCACTTATGATTGCCTAACACTGGTTAGGCACACTTATACTGAAAATGAAATTTTCATTTGAGTCTCTGGGGAAAAAACTGCATCATGAATCAAGTCTAAAGTTACATTAAGAGAGACAAGATGTTGCAGCTGTATAGCCATGATTTTCTTAGCATACTCTTCATTCCAGTGATACTAAGAACTAGCTTAATTAAAAAAAAAAAAAAAAAAATCAGAACCATGTAAATCTATGCCTAACCTACATAAACACTGATGTGTGGGATTTTAAACCATAGCACTTTCAAAAGGAACACTTCTAGATGTAGTTTTGAATGAAAAGCCCTGTCCAAATTTCTTTTAGAAGGTGACTACTCACATTACAAGAATCATAAATCAGCATACTATTACCAATGCAAAGGGCACTTTCAACTGACTGACAGGTTTTTCTACCCAGGGACAATGACAAAGAGCCACAGAACAGTATTAGGCAGGAGGCAGAATTGGATCTTGATCTAAGGAGTTCAAGACATGAACATTTGTTCTACAGTAGGACTGTACTGTACTTAAAGAAATCTTTTACCCTTCTCCTGTTCTTGATAATTTCTATTACTAAAAAGAGAAAAATACTGGGGTCAGGAAACATATGCAGGACTCCTAGAAGCAGAGCC
The DNA here is from genome assembly GCA_013399225.1 of Rhipidura dahli. Taxonomy (NCBI): domain Eukaryota; kingdom Metazoa; phylum Chordata; class Aves; order Passeriformes; family Rhipiduridae; genus Rhipidura; species Rhipidura dahli. The sequence goes on from VXAC01006729.1 coordinate 507,069, forward strand.
ACTCATCTAATTGAAATCAGTGGGTGAGCCATGCTTTTTACTATTTACCTGATTTTGAGTTTTAGATATATACATTTGCTTCCAAAGGATTGACCTGTAAAAGGGACCCCAGAGCAACAAGGTCTGGAATAGCAACACAACATCCATCAGAAATACAAGTCTTTATGGCTTTGTAGATATTTATATCTACAATAAACTTATTTAAATCTAAATCTTTCTAATAAGAAAAGTACCTACTAATCTAAAATACATCTGACCATCTTTCAACATGTGCACACTATCTCATGTCTGTAAAATGCAAATTTTTTTAAAAAGGTGTATGACTTATAGTTTAATATTTTTAACAAAAAATTATTTGCCATATATTAAATTATAATGTGTTCCAGCCCAGACAGGGTTAATTTTTTGCAGTAGCCAGTAGCATGGCTGGGACTCAGACATTGTTCTGTGCTGCCTGACACCCCTGCTGGGGGTGAGAAAAGGAGTTTCTTCTGGGGAAGTGGAGGGAAGTGAATGGTTGGGTATTGTCAGGCTCTGCATGGTAAGCATTCACTCATGAATTGTTTACCTCCCTTGTATACTGTTTTATTAATATTGTTGCTGTTACTGTTCGTTTTCTTATCTCATTGCTGTTTCCAGTAAATTGGTTCTGTCTCAACCCATGGTCTTTATCTTTTGTGCCTCCAATTCTCCTTTCCATCCCACGGCAGGGGGAGAAGGAAAAGGATGGGAAAGTGAGTGAGCAGTACATCGTTTGGAGTGCTTCAGTGGAAACACTAAGGTGGAGAATACCTAAACCGCCTCTGGATAAGACAATTCACTGTTATAAACAATTAAAACCATTTTTTTCCTTAATTGCAGTTTTCTGCAATCTTAGAAAGAACAGTTATTAATTCCATGGCATTTTGTCCCCTTGATAAATATTATTTTTCATCTCACTTAACTTTCTTCTTACTAATTCCACCAATCAAAAAGCCTGAAATTACTGAAGTCATATCCCATCTTCCAGAAAGCATTAACACCAGAACCACTGACTTATTGTCATATTTCCTGTTTAAAATTAAACAAAACTTAAATAAAAGGAGGAACTTATTACATTAAAAAATTCAGCCTAGGCACAATTCTTGCAAAATTCAGCAATCTGTAAAACAAAAAATATACCTTTGAAATTCTGGGAAAAGAAATTTGTATTTTAAGTAGGATAAGTGTTCAAATATTCTAAGATGGTATCCCATAATCTATTAAAAAACATGGTATAAATATTTTTAAAATAAAATAAAAAAGTTTTTCATTTAAGAAAAATCTAGGCCTGGGTAAAGTTCTAGTTCTAGTATAAAAAACCACAATTATTACCATTTATTCTGTATGATTGGAGGTTTTATTTTTTTCATTTTCTGGTTTTGTATTTTCTAGTGACTATGTATTCTTCATCTCATTATATCCTTTAAAATGGATGTCAAGATGAATCTTTTTACCATTCTTTTCTCTCTCACAAACATCATTATTACCAGCATTCACTGAAATGACACCTATTATGAATTCTGCCTAGTTATATACACAACTCCAATTTTGGCCTTATGCTTTGCCAACTGGAAATCCTCAACTGACAAAGTATTTTGAATCACTGTAAAAGTGTTATCTCATTTGTGCTCTGAAAACTTCCCACTTCCCCTTTTTCCTTCAGATTAAGAGAGACTCTTTTTTTCATCATCTCTCTCTGGAAAGAAAATGCAGAGGCTTAGAATTCAAAAGGCCTCCTGTTGTAGGCTTCTTGAGATTCAGCCATGAGTATTCTACTGTTATTCAGTGTGAAACAGTGGTAGGGACTAAGTGGGTTCTTTTATGTTGTGATTTAACAGGAAGGTTTCAAAAAAGAAAATAGAGAATGATGTCAGAATATATAAGGATATAAGTAGCCTTAACATGGAGAAATGACTGAGAAAAAAAATGGAACTCTGAACAGACAAAAATTAAAAGCTCAGATATGTTTTTTCCTTGAAGCCAAGTGTGACATGCAGTAATCAAAACTTAGTTAAATCTCAGTGGCAATGCTGATTAGACAACAGCCTTTTTTATTCACACTTCAGGCAGGGACCATTCTCAGGTCTTTTTGCAAATTATGCATATACATTTTTTTTGAAAAATCTGATTTCATGCTGCAGTGGCAAGTTTCTTTATTGTTGTTGTTCTGGTGCATGACAATGATCTCTGCTAAGTCTGAAAGATGAGAGAAAATAAGAATTAACACCCTAACTGGCTTTAAGAAATTAAGGCAAATCTTCTATGGCAGAAGACACATGTCTAAGCCTCACGTGTAAAACAGTGAGATTCACACATACAACCCTGTATTGTATACAAATTATTAGGTCACTCCTTCAGAGAAAATAGCCCAAGTTCTGGTTTTATGTGTTAAACAGAGCAATAATCCTGCAGGAAATCAATCCTGCCTCTACTACATATGGTTTGGCCACACTGAATCTCTGCATAGCCTGTTTCCTCCAGCAGTATCTAACACTCTCCACCCACCCCAGCCTGCCTTACCCCACTCCATAGCTGCACATTATCAGTGGTATTTGTTTCAGCCTTCAGGTCAGGTCCTCTTCACCATGCATCAGTAACAAGCATCGTGCACTGCAAGTTATTTCATGGCATTTGCTGTGTGTTCAAGACATTTCTTGGTTTAATCTCTATAGCTTAGTTGGAACGACGTGTGCAAGGACACAATCAATGAGAAAACAGCACAACAATGGTAAAATGTGCACTAATTGGATATTTAGTTTGCTTTTTATTTTCAAAGGGAACATTTTCAACAATTTCCTACCAATATTTCCCAACTTCAACCACCCAGAAAAGAGGAAAAAAATCTTTCATATGCAGCCTGGTGATTTCTTCATTTTGAGACAGAGGGTCAGAGGTGTGAGGGGTCTGTGCAGTCCTTTTACCTTATGCATGAAGGAGAGTACCTCATATGCAGCAACTTTGGTGTGGGATCAGAAAAAGGGGGTCAGAAAACAGATTTAGATTCACTGGCCCACACTTATATCTGTAAAAGTTTGATCCACAACACTTTCACACAGGTAGAGTCAGTTTTGTAACACAACTGACTCATAATATTAAGTGTTGGGTTATAGGTTATTCCCATGAAAAGGAGGTTATTTCAAGCTTGTCATATACTGAGACTATTTAATTGTATGGCTGAAACATAAACTACCAAATGACACTTAAGATTAGTTATAAAACAAATATATAACAAGGGAAATTAACAGTCTAACTGAAAGAAGGAGCAAGTTCAATTGATTTTAAGGGTGCTTAAGATTATAACTTTAACGATTTTTAGGCCATTTAAGGATAATTACTATTATTATTGTCGGTTTGCCTTTACTTGATATCCCTGAGAAATTTTCAGCATATACCAGCTTAATTTCTAATAAAATTTTGGATTTAAACCAAATCTGCTGGAAATATGAGAGATGTTGGACAAAGCTCTTCTCAGCAATAATGTAAATAAAAGTTTTTACACAGAAAAAGTACTAATTTTGAATGCAAAGTATCATATAAGGCAATATTGAAGCCTTCACAATAAAAAACATTCATCTATGGTGGCTGCTTGCTTTGGGGAGCAGTAGATTTTCAATTTCACTTCCTAAAACAGAATTTGTATTGCCTGATACACTTTATATGCTTTTTCCAGCTTGTGAGACCAGGAAAGAATTGAGATATTCATCATTCCTTAAGCAATTTAATTATAAATATATAATAATGCAGCCCCACAGAGCCATTAAAAAGATCCATATGGGCATTTATAAAAGAAAAAAACAATATCTAAAGAGAAATTCAGACCAGACAGGTATGGATTTTTGCACTAGAGGTTTTAATAAAAATAAAGAAAAGTTTCCCTCACATTTTTAATTCCCTGGAAAGTTGCTAATGGTACAAGACATTGGCCTACATAAGACATTTCCCTGACCTGTCTCTTTTCATCTCTGAGCCTTGGAACTTGTAGTTAAAACAAAAAGGCAAACAAGGACAAAAAAAAAAAGAAAAAGAAATGTACATAGAGATGTGGCTCCACAGATGAGAATATTAAGGAATAAACTTACACTGTTCCCCCAGAAACGCTGTTACTTTGATGTCGAGCACCTGCTGTGACAAAGAAGACCTGCAGTCTTCTTTGAAATGCTTAAGGTGATGTGGTTTTACACAGCTTTGTAACAAGGTCTTGCTGGAAAATGAGAGACGTTGAGAGCTGCTGTTGGAGGTAATTCTCCAGGTAACCGGCCGGACTGTGTATCCAGACACCTGAACTGAGCAGACACCAGCCACAGGTGACAAAAGGGCCAAACTGTGTCGCTTGGCATCCATATCAGCTTTCACTGGCCTCTCGTTCCAGAAGGTAAAGCTGCCTTTTTTTGCATTGTTTTGTAAAGGAAAAGTGATTCTGGATGCCAGTATTGACTACTGCAATATTATGGATTAGCAATGGGGTCTAGACAGTTTTGTTTGACAGCCAAACCCATTATTTTTTCAATTAGTCACTAGACTGTGCTCTAGCAAAAGTGACTTGGCAAACCTTATTCAAGCAGTTCATTGTGCAGTTCATAAGAGTAGTCAAGTGCTTAAAATTAGGCATGGCCTTTGTTGAACCGGGGCCTTACTTAAGGTCGATTAGGTATGTGCAAAAACATTTTTTGCACAAAAAATGCAAAAGCATTTTTTCAGAACCATTCATTAAAACCCCACTTACTAAAAGATGTTCATGGAGGAAAAGAATCCTGTGGTATAGCAGAACACAAAAGAAAGGTACCAGTCAGGTAGATACAGGTTGGGGGAGTAATTATAAAAGAAGGCTTCTACATAAACTAAATATAAAGCAAATTTAAAACCTTCAAATAATACCTTAAGTTTAATCTTGGATGCAAGATCATCATAGTTACCTGCAAGTAATATCTGAGGAGCTTCTCAATGAAGCTGCTAAATTATAAATATGTTATTAGATTATTTATATTTATGATGTCTTTTATTTGCAGGAGTCAAATACTTTCAGTCCTTTATTTAATTTCCCAATGAAAAAAGGAATAAGGCTGGCATTTATGAGCAAGATTGATGATTGATGAGTATGTTAGGCAAATGCACAAGGTAATTAGGTTTCACATAGTAAAAATCTGAACTGAGATATATAATTTGGAGGGGATATTCCCTAGAAATAATGTTTTCATTTTCTGAATAGTCCCTTTTTCAGTGGCTATATGACATCAATTTAATGTGTTATTATTAATTATCTTAGTATCTAAGTTTCTTAATTATTTGTAACCTTTAATAACATGCTATAATATATTGCTGCTATACATACTTTTCATTTTCTCACAACCTCCTTTTGTATGTTGCCTGGCATTATCTTTTAAAATCTTGATATAATTAATGCATCCTTTATCACTTCAATAATAATGACTATTGAAAACAAAATATTCTTAGGTGTTTTGAAATTTCAGGTACCAATACACTGATCACAGACAGATCACAGCTACTCGTGTAAATACAGCACCTAAATGTTGGTGCTTAGTACAGTTTCTAATTATGGTCAACACATATGTTTTGCACTCAGATACTTAAAATATAATCATATCTCTTAGACAATCTGTTTAAATTTGTTTTTCTGTATATATATTTGAGTAATTCATTTCTCATCTTTAGGCTTTACAAATTATTAAATGGTATAAAGAGCAGATATCACATGTTCTGAGCACTTGCCAGAATTTAGGAAAGCAACCCAAAAACTTATGTTCAAAGACATATCCATTTTTTAAATTATATTCTTGCACTATGCTTAGCCAAATCTAATAGAGAGATGTTTCATCCCTTCTTGTACCAGGGATACATTGTAAATGTTAGTATTGGAGGGGAAAAGACAACTGATTTACATTTTTCTGTGGGTTTAAATGAGAAAAGATGTTTTGTCTTGGTGAGGATTTTATAGTTCTTACTTCTCTCTACATAATGGTGGGTTTGATCGAGGCTGCTCGTACAATCTCCTTGGAAGGAGAGTAATAGTATTTTACAACCTTGTTGAACTTCAAACAACTACATTACCTTCCAAGCCAAAGATACCCAATATTGCTAGAGAGATTCCTGTCTGCCTAGTTCTTATTTATTTATTGCAAAAATGAATATTGAGAACTGGAAGTGGGTGCCGAGAATAAGCAATTTAAGGGGCTCAATAAATTCATTTTGTACAAGAAATTGAAGCAGTGACAGGACTCTGAACATAAGCAGAAAAAGAACACTTCAACCTATAGAAGGAAAACACAGTACAATGACTAGACTTAGAAGGAGGAATCCTTGGGCACAGTGCTTTGAAAATATTGAAAAACAAATTAATTATTGATACTTCTTGAAAAACATAGTAAGGTATCTATCTATCACTGAAAATAGAAAATTTTATAGTATGAACATACTTTCAGTTGCCTCTTGAAATTATTTGGAAATGTAGCCATTGATATAAGAGGTCAATATTTATTATTATAAGTTTCCAGCTGTATCTCAAAAAGGGCACAAGCCAACCCAGAGGTTGTAAGGAGCAAGGCCTGTGAAGGACAGCAAATGGCAGAACAAGAGTCCATGCCAACCTGAGCAGTGCTATTTTGGGGGAAAATACTATACCACTCTGCTTCTTTCCTCTCTTGCCTTCCTGACTATTGGATAATATCATGCTTCCTAATCACTTGTTGTCAGTAGTGTGTAAGTCTGACTGAAGAATTCTGCTAAACAGTTAAACTGCATTTGTCTTATGCTAAAGATTTACTCAGCAGCCTGTAGTTTGACCTGTAAAATTACTGACGGGAATTTTCTCCCTGCACTTACTTCACTTTGGATTATAAGCAGGGTCTCACTAATTAACAAAATTCTATGGCTGAAATGGAGAACATGATGAAGAAGGAGAGACCTGTCCCTGTGGGTTGACATGGCTACCTCACAGGGTGGTCAGGAATTTCCAACATCAGATTATTTTCCCAATCAATAATACACCAAGTATGTTTCTCTTGTCAGACAAATATTGATTGAGTTGTATATGATTTTAAAGATCTGTGCCTTTCTACTTCATGAACTGAAATAACAGCATATGTGTTCAAAATTTTTTCTTTTCTCTCATGAACAAAAAATAGACGCCTGAACTCAGTGGCAAATCCATTAGTTCTAGCCCCTTAATTGCAACAAGCCTTTATTTGTACATTCCTTTTTGATTAATACCTTAAGAGCTCAGATTAAGTGTTACCTAAACCCTATAAATGAGTGCTGATTTCTTAGGGAAACAATGGGAAAAGCAGGATAAGCACTGAGTATCTTTCTGGTCATTTTTCATCCCTGTTCAGTGATGGCCTTGTTGACATCACAATTAATCATTTCATTCTTCAGTGAAAGTATCAATAAAGTCTCAAGAGTATCCCTCATTATACAGCCCTCAGTACATGCACACCTAATCACACACTTAATTGCAATTGTTAGAACATATTAGAAATTTGAATTTGTATGAAATGCTTAGATGGAAATGAGCTAGTAAACTCACATGCAGTGGAAATGTAAGAAAATTGTATATTTATTTATACCATAACATCAAAATATTCAGAAATATATTTATATTCTATAATTCACCTATTTACATCACTTTCTATGTTCATTACAGGCATAGATGTTATGAAGTTGTTATTTTACATACATCTTGGTACTACTTTAATATGTCTTTGCATGATGATTTATTAATTGTTTGGGCTACTACAAAATTGCATGTCCTAATTTTCAGGTACACAAACTTAAAAAGAACTTTATCATCTTGCAGGAAATTTTCTAGGTCCTTGGAGAAGGCAGTAGATTTTTCAGGTGGAAACAATGACATTCAATTCTATTCCAGTGAAAATATTTCTTCATAATACTTTCAAAAGATCTGATTTTTATGACTTCTGCCCTGGAACTACAGTATTACAGAACTGATTTACACGAGCAAAAGAGTCATTGATTAGGAAATTAAAAATTGAAATGATATTTCAAAGAGTTAGGAATTGTCCTGGACCATATACAGGGACAGAGAAGTAACTGGGGGGGAAAAAAAAAAGGAGCCTTTCAGGTCTCCATTTTTTCTCACCAGAAGTTGTGGGGACCACAGTACCTTGGAATTCCTTGCACCAGAAGATGCCTGCTGGATTCAAGAGGACCCTCACAGTGTGCACTGTGCACTTTCAGAACTCCCTGCTTCACCACCAATTGTTCTAAATGGATTAAATTTAGACATTCCTTTCATGAGAAGATAAAATCCTCTTGTAATATTTGCATACTTAAAGATAAGCCAGCTCTGAAATCATTTTTGAATGTAGGTACTCCTTGAAAACAAGTAGTTATTTTGGACAAGAAAATGTGTTAGATTAAAAAAAAACTTATAAAATTTTACTGAAACATAATTTCTTCTATTTTTAATTGATTAAATGAAACCTGTCTTTATGAGGAAGAAAACTTAGGTTAAAAGCACCCGATGTGCTCTACATAATATTTAATTCATTTCTTATGAGAATTTCATTTGAAAAAACACTGAGCCAAAATTTCAGAAATGTGGAAGGGAAATTTGAATCCAGGACATGTAAAAAAAAAAAACAAACTAAAGTTTCCTTACAGGATGCACTCACTCTTGCTTGCAACTGCTTATCTTCCCTTTTTAAAGAATGACAAAATACTGGTTTTCACAGAATGCATTTTCTACTTAAATATATAAAATAGATGAGACTTTTATAGATGAGACTTTTAATGAACTGAATTACAACAGACAAGATTGTCACAGCATTATTTAATCAAATGCATAGTGCATTATCTGCATGTGAGTAGCTACAGTTAACATCTAGTAAAGTTTCATTATATCCATTTTGACAAGAACTGCACTGTATCACATCATAATTCCAAAATCTGCTGAACCTATAATAAGACAAACAAAAATCTTTATTGTACAACAAAAGTTACTCCATACACCAAATCTATGAATTAGACACAAAGCAAATCCAAAATGTATAAAGTTCAGACATGATATGAAACACAATGCCTTTAATTTGACCTTAGAGATAGTTGTGGAAGCTTATGAAACAGTCCAAATTTCTAAGTCTGCTGGGTTTAAGTTTTTTTCCTCTTTTCAGGGGTAGATTTGAGTTTATTCAAATTCTACATACAACCTTCATCACACTGAAAATATTAAATTTTCTGCCATCCGTTACAACACAACTGTGTGGCCAAATATATCATTTGAATATATATGTGCTAGACTTGCTGCCAGCTACCTGAAATCTCTAATTATAGAGGTTCTAGCAGCATGTCCCTCTACACTGAAGTTCTTTCTTATTTATACAAGAGGAGACACTGTGAACAAATCACTATCAGCACTTCTTGCATAAATTCCAGGTAGGTAATCAGATTCATTAATTGTTCTTTACAAGTTATTCAGAGAACATATTGTAATCTTTACGTTGATTATCATTAAATGTTCTAGCCATTTTCTTTTCAGTGAAATAAATTTAGTTCTTCACTACCTAGGACAAGTATCAAAGACATTTGCAAAGACCATTTAATTGATGTTCACAATGGAAGTAAAACCAGAGCTAACCAATGCCATTAAATAACCATCCATGAAAGACAGGCTTAGAGTATTGGGAATTCCCCAGGTTTAATCAGAAACTTCCTGAGGCTTTATAAAGTCAGCCCATTAGGCTGACCACAGTCATCACCTACATAAGTAAGTAACTGCTCTCAGGAAATTGTCCTAGACACGTTAAATAATAAAAAAAAAAAAACAGACCATTCCACCCACCCAAGTCTTGATTGTATATGACATGACATTTGCCAAAGAAGAGCAATTTTTGAAGATAATGAGATTGGTTCTGAGAAGCACAGATGTAATGGTCATGGCTGGCTGAAACAGAAGAACAGACCCAATGGTAAAAAAAATTATATAAATTCAAATTTAAGAAAAATTGGCAGAGTTTTCAAAATGGAAGCAGTTCGCCACCAGAAAAATCTGCCACAGAAAAGGATTTTTCCATCATTGAAAACACTCAAATTAAGATAAAACATGCTCCTAAAATGTGTGCTGTACTTCAACATGCTCCTTCAACGTAGGGTGAATACCAGGCAAAATTGTCTTTCTGGTGTGGCATAGACTGCAATGACCACAACAGCTCCTTCTGGCCTTGAAATCTGTTCCTAATGAGTTACAGCATCTCAACTGAAAGCAACTTCTGCGTGGCCTCCTTGAAATACTAGCTCTCAGCATAACCATACTCATTCCCCAGAGGTACCTGTATCAAAAAAGTTCAAACTGGATGCAGTGGCATTGTGTTCTCAGGGTCAGGCTTTGTCTGCTGGGCACTGTCCTCCAGGAGCTAATGGCACAAAAGGATTATGAAAGCACACCAGTACCAAGGGCAGAAAAAAAAAATGTTCCCTACAGTATCTCCAGCCCTTTCTGGTCTTTTCCTTTGTTCTCAGTGCTCACTAAAAAGGCCAGTATCTGTTTCCATAAACTCAGTCACACTGTCTGGAGATATCCTAAGTAAAATTTATAAAGTACATGTCAGAATATGATTTATTTCCCCATGTTTATTTTCCTAGAAATTGCAACAGGAATTTCACTAAATAGATCCCTCAATAAAATAACATCTAGGAGAATCAGCATCTGTGAAAACTGGTACACATGACAAAACAAACCCTGGCTGAAAATAAGAGAAATCTACTCAGTCAAAGCTTTACCGATGAAACTGAAGAGAAACTGGATTAATATATCATCAATAACCTTTGATATAATCAGATAAATTTGCATGGAAGTCATAACAATTGCACCTCCTCATACCACATCTCACTTTCTTCAATTGCTTTTCATAGCTGACATGTTTTTAATTATTTTCTTTCTATAGTGCACCAGGAAGACCCGGTGTTCATTGCTGAGCCAGATACTACACAAAATCAGGGAAATTCTATTTCTAAAAAATATATATCTTCCATAGATAGATCTAATAGAACATCACCTCTATCTACTCATGACAGTAATGTTATCAGTATCATGTACAATCAACAAATTATTTTCTTTAGCATTCGCTTTCCAATGCATATCACAAATCCCAAGATTCACAAAAACTGGAAAGAAATTAACTTAAAACATAACAAGAAATTTCTGGTCTATTTTCGGAATCATTGTTCATTCCTCACTTACCTGTATCACAAATCTGACTTCTTAAGCACATAATAAGCATGAAAAAAAATTGTTGTGCATAATAAACTATATTCCAAGCTGTGATGGTATTTACTTTCAACATAAATTTACCAAAATTGAAATCCAACAATACAATGCTATACTCTTGATGATGTTATGACAAAGTAAATTCTTTTCTTTTGTAAGTAGAAAAATATATCTCCAGCCACTATCCTGACTATTAACATTTCTGTCTCTTTATTGATATAGTATTAAGGTAGTCTGCAAATTATACTCCTTCCTTGAACAGTGGTTGGTATTCCTTATCGGGATGTGAAAAAACCTTCAGTATCTGTATATAGCCAAGCTTCATTTGGAATACTTTAAAAATTTACTCAGCCTTTTTTTTTTAACTTTAGGACTTCATTCTTAATCAAGACAGTAGATCAGAAATTTGCTAGAAAGCTCTTCAGACTTATACAGATTAGATTAAAGCTCCTGAAGAAGTGTTCCAAGAATGCTTTCTGATTTCACCATCTTTCTTTTAATCTTCAAGTACTGTCTGATCATCAGAAACTGAAGCAAAAAATTCTTAATAATAAATTTGAGCAATATATTTCTGCTTAAAAATCTCCATAGCCCAGCTTCTGTACAAAATTTATTGAATTAACATCATTTTTCTTCAGTATAAAATCTGACATATTCAAAATTACAAAAGAATTCCTCACTTTTGACTGTCCACACATATAAATTCACAAATCTAAATTAATTATATGCCAGTTCATATACATTGAAATTCTGCTTCTGCAATATTTATAGCACCAATTCAGCTCAACCTCTTTCTTGTAGCAAGTGTACATAAAGGAGAATATAGGACAGTCAGAACAAAGGTGCTACTGGAAAACAACAGTTTCTTGCAGTATTTTCCCAGATATATCTGTCCTGGGATACAATAGATGTATTTAAGTATTCTATTACCACCAGCTGTGGGCCATTAGCTGTTGTCACCTGCTAATGACCCACCCCTGATAACAGACAATGGGCCATCAAGAAACCACCACATGCCTCATGGACTTATCTCATCCTATTGTGAGATGCTCCACCCAGGAGGGAGGAGCTGGGCATTCCCACCTGGATATAACCTGCCCTTGGAACTGCCTAGTTGGGGTTTTGTCTACTGGGTGATCAGAGGGCAAGAGCCACCATGGATCCCCAGCTGGAGAGTGGACCTTCCATTGGCTCATTGCTTCAACTGGACTACTTCATTTGGACTGCTGTAACCAGGCTTATAGGGTATCAGGTTGTATCTGACTTTGTCAGTGCTTTTTCCTTTTGTTATTTCACTTATTTCTATTTTTTTTTCTATTAATTTTAATCCTGACTTGTGATCTCCCACTGGTTTGTTTTCAAACCAATGCAACATAAAAAAAATAATTTTATTTTTCCTGTATGGGCAGCAAATCTTTTTTCACACAAGGCCACTCTCCTGTTAAAAGAGAAACTTTCTATAAATATATTTAAAATTAAAGTGTTGGCTATATGAATAATTCATTTTTAGTTTCAAAACAGGATTGGTTTTGTTCTGAGTCAAATCAGTTATCTTTTAATAATGGTATAAGAGAAAAAGGTCTTCTTTTTGCAACCAAAAGGAATGTAAAATTATAATTTTTGAAGTTAAATTAACGAAATTAATAATTAGGATCTAAAAATAGTTAGAAAAAAAGAGAATAGGTGCAAATATTTGAAATAAATTTAGAGCTATACCAACCAACATGCACCATGGTCTGGCTAACACCAGTTCAGCTGGTCATAAGCACCTAAAAAACTCTATGTGTTTTAAGCTTTTTGATAACTGTTACTGAAGATCAATGCTTCCATAGTGACCTCTGCTCCCTGCCAAGTCTAACTGCTTTACCTAATCTATAGTCTACAGGCGATTTATATTTCACTTTTATGGTAAATATTCCCTAAAACGACATCAAGTAGGAAAGGACTGGGCAGTGGATAAAATTCTGATTTTCTGCTTGCAGGCCTATCTAAAGTTAAAGACTTTACTTTCTTTCAGGTACTGTGACTTGCAAAAAGAGATCTGCTGCTTTTATGTCAATTGTATCTCAATTCATTTCTTATGCCTGAAATGCAGTATGCTAATATATCTGCATGGCCTCACAGCACAGATATAACAAGTAGTATGGCTGAAATTTCTATGCCAAACCACAAGAAAAGATTTCGCATGGCACATTTATATCTACACTGCCAGATCTGCAAAACCACCAGAGACAACTTATAAGTGATTTACTACCACTGAGCTAAGCCTGCTTTCACTCCTGCTTTTGTTCTTCCATGTCCCTCTTGAAAGTACATTTTACTGCAGTATGTGCCACTGGATGATGGATCACTGGACACTGAGCATATGTTTATCATTTCAACCTGATTTTAAAAAATAACTGAATAAAATAAAAACAGCACGTCTCCTTGAATTTCTTTGCTACAGGAAAATACTATTCCATCCTTCAGGAAGTGTATATATAGAAAGAAATTTAAAGATACATTTTCCAGGGTGAGCATTCCATCACTTGTGCATCAGAGTGGGCTTTTACTGGGCAGTAATTTTGATGAACCAAAAGGAGCTTACAGCAAGATCAACACATATAACAGGAGCTGTGTGGAAAGCATTCAGCTACATAAAACAAAAAAAAAATAATCAAAATAGTTTTAGGGAGTAAGGTTTATAGGTAAACTAATTTGATTCCTTGAAAATCACAGCTAGTCTCAAGAAGATGATTTTTCCTTGCACAAATGACAGAAATCTGCATGCTGAAAACAGCAACCCATTAGGCAGGACTAAACAGTAAAGAATATACTATTCTCAATAACCCCATAATGTCAAGAATTAGGCTTAAATGGTTGAGTCTTGATTTCTCTACTTTTATAATTCACAATCTATTTTCTTCCTATTGTCCTTACATTTTTAAAGAATATAACATAAATGTCTTTCAGTCCCAAAGAAGGACAGTCTTTTGATCAGAACGGCTATGAAAACTTGCATGTCATGTTAAGGATTCAGCTGAAACTTCCAGCATCATCATGCCTTGTGCAGAAGGAGAGCTTGGGACAAAAAATTCAGCACAAATCTGATCATTTTTCATCTGAAAGTCAGAAATCAGTGTTTACTTTGAAGGTAACCAAACAATGACACAGGCTGCCCAGAGAGGTTATGGGGTCTCACTCATTGGAGGCATTCAAAAGACAGCTGAATACATACAGATACATAATATACAGCTATAGCTGGCCATCCTTGATTGGGGAGCTGGGATAAATTACTTCCAGATGTCCATCCAGCCTCAGGTATTCTCTGTTCTGTGGTTCTGTGACATCTGTATTCAACTGACACTGACTTTGCATCTGGATTAAGTGCTATAAAACTTGTACCTGTCAAATCTACCTTTCCTCCATTGATAAAGGAACAAAAACTGTATTAGGAATATAATCTAGCTGTCACTTTTTATGTGATTTTAATATATTCCCTTTCTATATTCAGTATGTCATTTTAAATATGCAAACATGCCATGAATATTTCAAAGCACAAACACAATCAGAGCCTCATTTCAATAGCATTCAGCAGCAGAGTTCCCAACTCTTTGCTGTCTTCCTGGTCCACTAAGCTCAGACACCCTTATATGAGTTAGAGGCTGTTATATCCCTCCTCCCTCAATCTTGCTTCACAGAAGCACATTAGAAAGAACTGCTGGCATCTCAGATATGCACATGATGTTATATCAAGGTGAAGGCTTTTTTATGTCTTCAAACTGCCAATGGAAATATTTACCACCAAGGATAAATCCCCTAATAGGCTGCATTGCTTAAAGACCTGCAGCAACCATTTACTTGTAGTATCAAAACTTTCCAAGCAGGCTCAGTCAACTATTGTTCTGCCCACTCACATTTCACTAGAAATATAATCTGGTACTATTTGTTATAAGGAAGTGATATTTAGCAATAATAGCATGCACATGAAGTCTGATTTTATTTTTCCATACACTCTACTGCATGAAAACTCTGCAGTTAACTATTATTATAATACCTGTTGGCCATCTTTTTTCCTTTTATTGATGTGCACTAAGCACTTCTCAAAGATGTTTCATGGTTTACAGAACATGTCTGAACTTAGCTGAGAAATTATTTCAAAAGCAGGCTTCCACTGGGAATGTCAATAAGGTAAGGACATTTTTGACATATTATCTGCATTACTGAGCTTTATTTGATTTGCAAGATTAAAAGAGATTGAGTTGAAAAAAGCAGTGAGCTGCACCTTAATGGAACAATGGTCTGACATAAAAGATGTATGTGATTTGAAAGACTGAGCGGCAGCTGCAACAAGGAGATTATAAAATCAAAATCCAGGCTTCAGTAGTGCACTCCAAGTCTTGGAGTGGAGCACAAACCTGCAGGTCAGTTCAGGAATAATTTTAGTACATCAAATATGATCTAGGCTGACTACTACCTCACTTCCATCTTTTTCTGTAATTAGACAATAATCAACAGCTTACATGACTGTCTGAAATATCCATCGAGAATTATTTTTCTTTCCTACATGTGAAAGCTCTATATGTAGCCTCTTCTTAAATTCACTGTCCTTGTCATCTGTGGGATGATTCAGCAGCATGAGGACAGGGGTGGCAATCCAGACGTGTAATTTTACTTCTTAGGAAAGGAAAGCAGAGAGAAATTACTTGTGTCAATTCCTGACTCCTGTACAGGGGATATATAAGCATTTGGACCTACAATTTTCTACTTGGTCTGGTTCCTCAGTAATGTATCAGCTGAAGAATGTAAATGTATTTCTTCTTCATCTTTTGGTCTTCCTTTAAAATAAGTGTCTGACCTGGTTTTGACACTGAGATGTAGGATAGGTTTGGTAGCTGTGAGTTTTTCTTATAATGAACTATACCCCTAAATGTTTGCATGACTGGGGAAAGGTCATGCTTTAGCACTTCAGCATTTTCCAGTGACCAGTTAACACTTGCTAGCAAATGCCAGTTTCACTCCTAGGCACTTAGGTCCCCTTACATGGAGAGCCCTGACATTTAACTTGGGCTCATGAACTCATCTGCATGGCAGGATGAGAAAAAGGAATTGAAATGTTCTGTTGCACAAATCCTGAGCAGTGACTTTTAACTCAGCGATAATGTAAGAAATATTCTAAGTTGGTAGAAGAGACCAAAGGTTTTAAAAGGATTTTGAAGGGCAAATCAGGATGCGATCATATTTGGGCTGGGTTGGTTTTGGTAAGATAAGAGGTTTGAGGGAAGGGACTTGGCTACAGACACTGACATTCACCTTCTCTGGTAGCTGTTAGCTTATCCAGAGGGCTGTTTCCCTTTATAAATAAGTCAGCTCATATTAAGAAAAAATGCATAATACAAAAGAATAAAAATAATCTTATAATTGACAGGATAGAGAATTGGTTCTTATGTTTCAGTTGGAACATTGGATCATCCCAGTGATACTGTCATACAGGGACACAGAAAAATAGAAGCTGCTCATTGTGCCTGTAAGAGTTATTTGCATTCTCCTTTCCTCAGTTATATAGCTAATCCACGGAAGATTTTTCAAGCACTCTGGAACTGAAAATATCTATAAATGGCATTCTCATGGTGTCCAGTTATGCATGTTTGAAAATAGTACCTTCTGTACTTTCAAAATCCTGGATATCCAGAGCCAACATCCATTTTGAAAATTTGAGTTACATTTAGAGTGAAGAGGCAGGAGGGCAATAATGCAAAAAAATTCAAAGTTTCTGAAATATTGTTTCCAGCACAAAATCCTGTGTATCAGTCTTTTTCTCACTTCATTCCTATTACAACTCAAATCTTTACTGCAACATCTCTATAGTGAAATGAGCCTGGCTGTGAAGACAAATTATTTTTAAATTTGAAGCCCTTTGTGTTCATCAGTGGTGTTAATACACATACAGGTCTGCATGATCAAGCAGATGTGACAAGTGACACATCGCTATAAAGATGCCAGACAAAATGGGGTGTAGGTGTCATCCCATTATAATTCATCTGTACACATTGCTTTACTGAGGATGCTTACTGTACTGAGTAAAGATAATTCCTTTTTTTCCTGTAAGGAACAATTCCAAACACAGAGCTTTTGTAGCAGCTAACTTATCAAAAATCTTGTCTCATGAGCAAATAAGAACCAAGCCCTTGAAAATATTAAAAGCCTGGGAAATAAATTAGGAAGGTAATATGATATAAATAAGTAAATGCAATTTTTTGAGAAGGAAAATAAATTTTCACTTAATTACTATGCAAGTTTCTTTCCCTGTGGTCTAGTCTTGGCATATTCCTAGACTCGGGTAGTACCACACAAAGATCTTAATGAATCAAAGAGCAGTTAATCTTCTTGACTTGACAAGCTTAAAGTTATTCAATTCACTGTGTATTTGTGCACTATCAAATGCTTCTCAGAGGCAAAATCCTATATATGAGATAATAATCTCTTTCTGAGCTAAGCAGCATAAATTATCACTTTTTTTCATTTTTTAATGTGAAATTTAATATGAATACTATGTGTAATTAAAGACTGATGAAAATACAGTGACCCGCCATTTACAAAGAGTTTTAATAGTTATGTGATGCTTAGAATGGTCTACAGTGCTTAGAATGACAATAAATCTGGAAAAATCATGTCATTTTTATCACCTGAATGCTCAAAAATACATCTTTAGCCCAAACTCTGAGCATTATTTCTTCTGGAATCAAAACTCTGATATGAAGGTGTAAAATATTCAATAATTCATAATAAAATAATTATGTAGTAAAATATTTCATGTGTCCAAATAAGTATCTCAGTATCAGTCAGAAACATAACTTGGAAGAATTCTCTTTTTGGAAAACACTTCTCAAAACAAAACTAAAAAAAAAAAGTTATATATTAAATCAAATACATAAATTCCTCTATATCTTTTTGCTTTTGAAAAAAAAATAATTTCATAGCAAAAAATGCAGTGAAAATATTCGAACTGAAATTATAAATTACATATGAAGACAAGAGCTTTACACATTGCAATTACTGCAGATGCAGAGCCTAATGAAGCTGTAAAAAGGATAACGAACACTACAACTATTATTGCTGACCCAGCATTTTTACTTCCAAGTGTTCTGACCTTGTGTTGAACGCTGAGCGTGCCTCCATCTGCTGCACGCAGTGATAAGGATCACTCTCATCACAAGTATTAGATCAATGCTCGCTCCCATGTGCCTGCACTCTGAAGAGTCTCATACTTCATCGTTAGGGGCAATGGGATGCAGATATCATAAACTGCCTGTGAAGTGTCTAAGAGCATGTAATTTTTGATTTTAGATAATCCATCATCAAATCTCTCCACCTATGTCTTCATTTAGTACAAATTCACTGAGATAGTTTATCTTCATCCTAATCATTTCTAAAGTTCTTTACTAACAATTGTGCTGTGCTATGTTACTCATTTCTCGAGTCAGTGTTGCATAATTTCCCTACAATTTCTGTTCCCTGAGAATTTCAGTCTTTCAGAAAAATATCAACACATGTAAGCATTTATTTCTCTCTCATAAATCAAACTTTTCTTGCATTACCTATCAGTATTCCAATACAAACAGAAAGAGGACTGTCTGTTAACTGTATAATGCTGCCTCAAAAGTTGAAATTTGTATCAAATATCAACTTTTTGGCATGAGAAGTAGCATGATCTGATGGTGTCCTTTTATTACCCATTAAAATTTTTAAACCATCAAAAATTTCAACAAAATATTACTACTTTTGGCTGAAGTTGGAATGGGTACATTCTCATGATTAAACCCTTAATATGCCTCTCTCTGACGGACCAGTGGTTGCTGGGTCACACAGCACTTGCTAAGTACTTGCAAAATTTTGCAGGTTGGCCATGAGAGCATGCTTTTTTTATCTGGAGAGGACTGGGGATTCACAGGTATAGGTGTAGAGCAAGCAGCTGATGCCTCACAATAAGTATTAAGTATTTTATGTTTATATGCTAATGTAAAGAATAATGAACCCCCCAAAAAAAAAAGATTTTGCTTCTCTAACCATGGAAAATCTCACCTATTCATATCAATATATTGAGCCTTGGAAGAGATTCAGAGAGGTGTTCTATCCCAGCAAGAAAAAGACATGCAGGACAACTGTAGCAGATGCATCCTGTGTTATTATGTAAAATAAAACTATAACTAATGTGGGATTTATGTCACTTTTCCATCATTTATGTGATGATAAACATATTTTATTGATAGATTCCTATGCATAATTAGTCTTAATAAAACTCAGATTTCAGGGCTTAACTGGGTTTCAAAGTTGTAAAAATTTAAGTATTTTGACTCTGCACCAATAATTCTAATGTACAATGGATTAATATTACTTTTCTGTGTCTTGTATTCTTTTTGTTTGTAAATATTTTATTCACTGCATAAGCTTAGAAAAACTAGGAATGCACTGGAAAAGACAAAGAAATAAAGCTGAAACTGGCATTGACTAGAGTATCAATGGAAAACACTAAATCGTACATAAATGTCTTCTGAATTAAATCAATTTAACTAGGAAAATAATGGGCCTCTTTGTTATAAATGGAAGTACAGACTTAATTTTCTACACTGATCTAATCCTCTCAAGCTGCTCCCATGTGAAAGACATGTGGAATTCTTACGCCATACATCATGCATCTGTTTGTTGTGTAGCCTGCTTTCAGGTGCTCAGAGAGAATTTACTGCACAAATTGGTGTATTCCAAATTTAAAAGAATTAAAAAAACATGCTATCATAAGAGGAAAAACACTTATTTTTATTGACATTTTCATACCAACATCTCACAAGTTCTGCCAAAGGCTACAAAGGCACTGACACCTAAAAACTCTTAGTATCTTTATGTGATCCTAAATCGGTGTGTGTGGAGAGTAGGAAATCCTGATGGATGGGCTTAGTAAGTACAGGACAAAACTGCTGGCTTTTCCTGTAATCTCAGATTTACTTTCCAAGATATACATCTGGAATCATGCAGGGCTAAGCCCCTTCAATCATCTTGTTTATTCACAACAGTACGTAGAACTTGGGGTTTTTAACTAATAAAAGTCAAAGACAATTACCATAATAATTTCTCTGGTCATCATGACTCAAGGAGAAAAAATTAAATAAATAGAGAGGCTGTGTAAAGTGAAACTCAACTGAAGAAGCAGGGGGGAAAAAAAATGAAACACTTTTCCTCTAGAAATGACAAGCAGAAAAATGACTAAATGAAATTAATAGTTCAGAGAAATTGGATGGGGTTTTGCTAAGTACCCTTTTTTCATAAGAGAAGAGCACAAGGGAATTGTACAGAACTGAAAGGCTGAAACATCAATCTGTTAACAGAAAAACCTTTTAACCCAACAGCAATTAAACTATGGAGTCTCCTACTGCAAGTTATTGCTGATGCTAATAAAACAGCCAGGTTTCAGAGGAGGATCAAACCTGTAAAAACATTATAATAATGATATCAGTTATAGCAGAATAAAAACCTAATCAGGAATTTTTCTAGACATGTTCTCATACACCAGAGCTCAAAGTATCCTTCATCAAAATGTCCAGCCTTTTACGGCTGTAGTTACAAGTTGGATTTCAGCTGTAGGATCTTCTCAAAGATCACAGGCTCCCCCCAATCTTTTAAAGCTCATATATAAGCCTGCTCCCTGTCATCTGGATATTGCTGCTACAGCTCAGCCTCCATGCACCAGTCTGTTTGCTGGCTTAGGAGGAAGTGCTAGATTATTAGGGAAAGAATATTTCTTCCAGAATCCACCATCATCTTTTGTTTTCTCTCATATTTTTTTTAACAGGTGGTACTGTCCACTGTCAGGAACAGGTTAATAGAGCTCCATTCCAAATCTGTGTGGCAAATTCCGTGTCTGCATCTCTCAGAATCTGGAAAACTTTCTGCTTTCTCTGGCTGGATGGAAATAAATATGGACAAGGTTTCTGAAAGGATGCTGCTGGTTTCCTACATTTTTAAACATTTCTAAAGCTGCATTTTGACAGCAAAAACATAGCCACTGTGCTGATATACTTGATTCAGTTAATGTCAAAACCCTCAATATGAAAATGCAGCAAGGACCCTGTCATATAAATACATAAAACTCAATGTTCTGTTGCTGTTTGTGATTTAAGTACCATTCATGTCTTGTTTTTGAAAGAATTGTGTAGCAAGAGAAATTCATGTGAGAAAAGAAAAACCCTTACGCAGAAGAGGAAAAACTCAATAATGGTGTAAAATCCTGTCTGTACATAGGATTTATTAATATTTTCCTGTTGTTACCATTCTAATTTAGACAGCTCATTAAACAAATGCTGAAGTATTGAATAAATTAACTTATGATAACAAATTAACAGCTTATTCATGATCAGAATAGTTTTGATCACACTATTATCTCAAGTTCCCCAAGGCTCTCACTGAAGTATAACCTTATACATGGTAAACCAAGCAGTACTTAAAGAACTCCTAATGATAATTATATTAGATCTATTGCATTTTTTTCATCTTTGAGAATCATGCTGAAAGGTTGTGGACTTATATGGAGTTCTAGAAGCAATATGGACTCAACTATAAGCCATAATAATAAAATTATTGTGCTGTAGAAAGGATGCCAGTCTTCCATTATTCTGTTTTTAAGAACGCAATTATGTGTTAAACCTATAGCAAATCTACCTTATTGAGACTGTTGAGATATAATAGCATGTTTCAGCCAGGCTACTCTGAAACCTGCACAACTAGAAGAAAATAATAGACTGTCAGTGTGCATTTGGAATGGTGAAAGCATCTTGGACAATCTTATGTCTGAGGATATCCTTTTCACTGAAGCACCCCTGTGAGTAACAGCTTCACATACACCTCCTTTGAATAACCCCTTTGCAAACACCTACAGTCCATCCTGTTGCAGCATAGATGAGCCCTAACTAATGCCAGAAATTAGGGTATCTGGATTTTTCTCTCTTTCATATTTGATACACACTTTATTGTGACAAGTCCATTGTAAGATCTAAAGCATGTGTCTGTAAGACAAGTCACAAAAGCAGTGTTTATCACATTGTAGAGCATCTTTCTACTGAAAGGGACCATGATCACAATTATGATCAACAGTGTAATGTGAGCAGATTGCATATCATTTTAGGAGTTTTATAACTCTGATTTCGTCTCTGAGTAACTATTCCTGATCAGTGTAAAAATTTCTGTAAATGGTCATTCTAGAGAGTTTGGCTGAAGAAAAACCCATATAGCCTTGTGTACTCACAGAGCACTTGCAAACGAGGAGAGAGGAGTGGTTGTCATTTACTTTGTCTGTAGCAAGACCACTCACATAGTATTCCCATAATCATGTTAGGACAAGCCAGTCTGGATGGATAGACAAGGAGATGGGCCGTGTTTAATACCATTATCAGTGATCAGGAGCAGGCAGTGGGCTGTGATCCCATCAGGTCTGCAGATGACACTAGATTTGGGGGAACACATTTGACATAACAGAAGGCAGGCTGCCTTTCAGAGTGATCCAGACAGGCTGGAAGAACAGGACAACAGGAACCTGACAAAACTCAGCAAGGCAAGGGCCAAGCCCTGCAGCTGGGAAGGAATGACCCCTTGCAGTAATCCAGGCAGGGATCTGACTGCCTGTCTGTGGCATAAGTCTGCAGAAACACCCCAGCTGTGGTGGCAAACACTGTGCTGGGCAAGGAAAGTCAACAGCACCCTAGGGCTGTGTTAACAGTCTGTCAGCCCACAGACTGAGGGAAGGGGCCATCCACCTGAGAGCACATCTAAGTAGTGCATCCAGTTTCGATCCACCCAGTGGCAGACAGACTTTAGTAAAATGGACTGAGTTTATACCTGGGGGCTGCCAGACAGTGGAGGGGGCTGGAGCACTTCCCTCATTAGCAAAGTCTGGAGAAGTGGAATCTCCTGAGCCTGGAGAAGTGGCTTCAGGAGGACCTAATGGCAGTCCACCAGCACAGTGGAGGTCATCTGGAAGATCTCAATGAAGATATGCCAGGATCTTCTCAGTTGTGCATGGTGAACAGACAGGCACCAACAGGCATAAACTGAAAATAAAACAGGTTCCCACTGGATATAAATAAAAATATTTTTTCCATGTACCAAGCAGTGTAGCAGATTGTTCTCAGAGAGCCTGTGTACTCTTCATCACTGAAGGTTTCCAGCATCTAGCTAAAGTCTGATCCCACAGCTGATCCTGCTTTGGAGTAGATATTGGAGTAGAAATCACCTGAGGTCCTCTCCTACCTGAGTTCTCCCATGATTCTGCAGCTAGCTTTATGAATTAGTAATCTGTGGGGCAATCTATTAGGTAATCTCTGTGTCTATCAGATGTGAAAAATAAAAAACCTGTTTATTTTAATTCCTTTGATAACTTTGAAATATGATCCAAAAGAAGTGTTAAAATTTACCATCTTACTTCAGTTAATAAGCACATATTCATAGAATTAACTCTGAGTTGCTTTTGAAAAATCTGATGTCTACATTTCCAGCTTTCTTAATACCTTATCTATTTCTATTTTTAAATTGTATCCATATACTAAAAAACTTCGGTTCCTTCATCTCTGTTTCTTACTCAGTTCTCATTCCAAAAATTCACATCACATGTCAAAAGAATATGACCTGCATGTTAGACACTGAAAGGAGACACTGAGATTACTTTTTTAATGCATGGTACCATAGTAATATTATACTGTATTCTCTAATGACTTCAGTCTTCAAAATCATAGATTGTATTTACAGAGGAAAAGGTTAATTAGAACTTCCATAAACTGCCTAAATATTCTGTAAATCAATTCCTTTCCCAGATTCTCACCACAGACATATTCCAAATACAGTCCACTGACCTCTCTCATCAAAGGTTCTTTTATGATGCTGTAATGAAACCTGTTATTCATGCATTTAATTTTCAGATTTGCATTCATTTTCTGTACTAATAAAACACAAATACATAAACTAGGTCTTGCTTTCTCAAAGACCACTCTTTGATGAGAAAGTTGGCAAGATTTTGAGGCAGCATGACAGCCTGCATTTTTCTTTCTTAACTTGGACATCAAAGAGGTCAAAGAGTAGTATCAGTGAAGACCAAAAGGCACTGCCTCTCCGAAACTACAGGTGTCTTATCAGCAAGTACATCTGCCTTTCTGAGAGGCCCAGATAGCAGGAAATGAGGATCACAGCATGTTGCTGCCTTTCACTGCCTCCTTGCCCAAGATGCTGTGGCTTTCTTAGCCCTTTTAACTAAAATCCTACACCAGCCTTTATACCAGGCTTTTGCTCTTCTTTAATAAGCTGTTGATCCTCAATCCATTATTATGCATTTGATGACAAGTTAGACACACTATAACAGGAGCTGGTAATCTCAGTTGCAATCTTTTCCACAGAATACATAAACCCTTTCTAGCTCTACCATCTAAGTAGAATTGGAAACCCCTCTCCAGAATATCATATGAATGAGATACATCTTATAAAAATTGTGAGAACAGATTAAGACAACCAAACCCAGAACACATACATAGAAATACTTGCTTCAAATTATCAGGAATTGTTTGCCAGAATATGGTTCTCAGCCACTGCCACAGAGGAAATGCTGAAACAGTAAAACAGCATGAAAACTTTATCATACTTTATTAGCTATTTCCCATTATGTATTACTAGGAACTGTCATATTACCCTAGAGTCCAGGACAATCATGATCTCCATTAACTTAGCAGAAGGGCTTTCTTCTCTCCCTGACATAACTGCTAAACTACACAATACTACTCTTTCCTTCTGTCAGAATACAACTCCATCAGATTAACCATCTGGCCTGAAATACTTTCCTTTCCTGTTCAGAATCTGTTCCATATTCCACCCAGAAGAGTTTTTGACACAAAAGGGCTATTCAGGCCTTGACATTTATCTGGCAGAGCAGACTTCTATCCAACTGCAGATAGACTCACAGCTGTGATGGTGTTCTGCAGTGAGTAATTTTCCATCCACAAGAGAAAGAGTTTGATAATAAGAACCTGTTTTCTGATTCAGAAGGAAGGCTATATCCCACAGACACAAAAGCATACCATAAGTGTGATTTCTCCTGTTATTTGTAAATCAGTGCCAGCTAATCTCAATTTGTACTAGATTAGTTTAAATAATTGCATATAATATATACAGCATATTTCAGGGAAGGAAGTAGGTTAACAATCATGGAGTCTTCCTGCTCTAGACTACCAATACAGACATTAGTTATAACTGAGCAGGCCATAGTACTACTGTGCCATTTTAAGCAAAATAAAGATCTAATATATAATAAAAGCTACTGAGCCCCAAACAGACTATGAGATCTTTGAATGAAGGTGGAAAAATCTCTATATATACTTATACTATGTATAGTTCTTGCTACACCAGCAAGATAATCCTCTTCTTACTTTTGTTGACCTAACTCTAATTCAATCATTCACCAAAAAAAAAAAATGTGAAAGAATGTTGCTAAAAGCAGCATGAGTACAGACATTCCCATTGTGGAAAGTTTAGTAATTGCACATAATACTATGCAAATCCTTCTTTGAAAGTGTATTGGAAATTCTAGATGAAAGAAGACACACTCTTTCAAATTTGCATGTACAGTAACTAAACAGCATGATTACTTCCCTATTATTTTTCACTGTCTTCAAGCATACTGGACGACTGGTATTTCAAGTCCCTTTAGCTTGCTAGTCTTTAGTAGAGCAAATAATCAAGCACCTTTCAATAAACACTATTTTAGCTCAACTGCAGGGGAATCTGAAACACAAAATGGAAACAGTATGTCCTTTAGCAATCATTGCTTGCACTCTTCAAAGAGTGTATCCAACAAGGTGATTGCTAATTGAAAAACCAGTTACTGTTGGGCTCTATGAGGAGCTAGGGGAGAGCTGCTAAAATGCCAAGAACCCAAGTAACATCCAGAGTTGAAGTAAATAGATCCATTTTTAGGAAGTAAAGCCACAGGTGTTGTCTGGAGCTTCCTGAGATCAAGAGTGGAGACAGAATAGTTTAAGCACTGGGCTGCTAAGCCACAGGTGTGCCTTCAGTAGTTACAGTCAGTGGAAGCTGTGAGTGCAAAGTGTAAAGGGACAGAGAGTGCAATATATCTCCAGTAACACTACAGAGCTGCTTCATGCTGCTGATGCTGGTTTGATTAAAAAAGATTCGAAGATTGCCAGTGACAGGTCACTGGATCTCAGGAGATCAATATTTTAGCTTTGGCTTCCTCACTGAGATAATCCCCTGTAAAAAAAAGCAATACGATTATGCACGAGAGCCAGACACCACCAGAGCCTTTGTAACCCCTGCATTTGCCTGCAGAGAGAATGTTTTAGGGAAGCAGACAGGGCTTGTCCATCCCTGTTGGCTCTGGGACAGCACACTATAGCAAAAATACGAGATGGTTTGTAAATGTCTGATGCTGCTTCCCTGTTCAGGTGGTTAGTTCCAACCCGTGTAATTCTTGGGTTGGTGTCTTTCCTCTCATCCCTTTCAGGGAGAATATCCTTATCCTCTCATCTCCCCCAGGGAGAAGATACATATCTGACCAATATTCTGAAATCCAGAAAAATTAAGATTTAGAAACATACAATAAGTTCAGGGTTTTTTTCCTACTACATATTCGTTCACACAGACACTATTAACAGGAGAGGGTATATACTAAAAAGTATAATGACACCCAAAATTACTGTTGATAACCTAGAATAAAGAGACTTTATTTTTCAGTTCACTTTATAATTGCTAACATAAGGATTTTTATATCTTTTAGAGCATATGAACCTTTAGGTTAGTTGCTGTTTTTCCATGAAGTGTACACCTTTTCTGATGTTCTATTTCATTATAGATTTCTTTCTCTTTCTAAGACCAAAATATTCTCCCTCTCTAGCCTTATTCATCTTTTGGCAGACTATGGATTCTTTTATTTCCACTCAATTAATCTGTGGGGTTCCTTTCTTACAACTCTGTGGTGGTTTGACCCTGGCTGGGCACCAGGTGCCCAGTAAGCAACTCTATCACTCCCCCCCTCAGCAGGACAAGGCAGGGGAGAAAATAAAATTGAAAAAAACCACATGTGGCAAGACAAAGGCAGTCTAATAAAGCAAAAGCAAAGGCTGCCAACAAAGAAAAACAAAATATTTATTCTCTACTTCCCTTCAACAGGTAATGTCAAACCACTTCCTGTGAAGTAGGAACCATGTCTGGGTCTTTGTTCTGACTTCCTTGTGGAAATGTAAGTAATTTTTCAATTAACTCAAGTCTCAAATATTTGGAATCTGGGGATGGGGAGAGGTTTTTTTCTTAAAGAAAGGTTTGTTTGTGTTAGTTGTGAACTGTGAGAGATCCTACATCTTGGCACACAATTAAGAGGTGGAATAAGGGGGAAAAATATTTATTTATTTATTTATTTATTTTTAATTCATGGAATTAATTGGCAGCTTTCTCCCCACATTGCTTTGGGTCATGGGCTTTTATGAATCTCAGTACTGCTTCCTCTTTCAGCTTTAGGCTGTAGGACAAAGATCTTATCCTTTGGTGCAGTAGCAGTGGTGGCACCATCATCTTTAGTGAGACTTTGTTCTCACAAATAGTATTTTGCCACTGAAGTTGTGAAGTTTCTGGGAAGTGGGTTCAAATTCACAGGCTCAGACAGGGAAATCATCAGGGGAAAGATGAAAGGCACCTGCTATCATTCCAAGGGGTGCTCAGCAAAATAATCTGAAGCTGGATGTCTGTATGATTTTGATGGTTGTATTTACTGTAGAATACTCCAAAGTCTAGGGCTTGTAAAAAGCTGAAAATCCTCCCTGCCTGAGTAATCTCTGACTTATGCAATAGGATATATTTTATGTTCTTACTTTTTATCATCAAAACAGTAGATATTCTTTTGTATGACTCAACTTCATAAAACAAGAGGTAATAAAATCATTAAGATGAGCCTCTGGGCCATTTCCAGAAGTGGGGTACATTATACATGAGAATGGGAGAAAAATTCTAAATTGAGAGCTTCTGTAACTCATGCACCAGAAAGCAGAGGGCTCTAGTGCAGTAAGAGAAGCTGGAGAAAACGTGTGGGATAGAGCCATGCACTCTGTACAAGTAATGCCAAAATAGCTGCATGGTATTTCAACAAAGCAGAGAGCAACGTTTTCAATCTGTGCATCCTTTCCAAGGGACAGAAGTATAATTACGTCAAGTATTAATCTGCAGTCTGAGCATTTTACTAGAAGTAAGCTGCTGAAATAAAATAATAATCACTGAAACCTTTTCCTTTTTCCAGAAGTAGTATTGAAAGGTTTCCTGCTATAGGGCATACTGAAGGTCATTTGCTGAAGGAAAGCTAAAACCTGGCATGGGCTGTGACTGTCATAAGTGCCTAATCATTTGGGATCAGACCAAATCACCCAGGTTTCTATTGATAGCATCCTCTGTGGTTGCATGCAGGCCAGCACAGCCCCAGCTGCTTCCTACACTCTCCATTGCAGGTTCAGCATCTCCTACTTTCCATTAAAAGGCACTATTTTTAGGTAGGCAATCAAATGCTCTTTGCACTTGTTTTAAGGAAAGGTATTCAGTAGCAATGCAGGTGATCTGAAAACTGAGCTGAATCCTTAATACAGTCTGAGCCTTTCATCACTTCTACCAGCTGGAATAGTACAGTTACAAGAAAAGACCCGACACCTCTTGTTTTTTCTCCCCTCTCTGCAGACAGGCAAAAATTTAGAAAATAAACCACAAACCACTTAGGAAGGTGACAGTATGATTTATAAATTCAGGGAGCAAGGGAAAAGCATTCAGAAAAACAATATACAGCTTTTTCCAGTGAGTACACTGTTTAAAACATGCCTGTGCCATATGGAACATAGATGATTTATAACCAGGGGACTTCAAGCTTCCAAAATGTATAAAACTATTCCCAGAATATTTATTAAGAATAATTTACATGCAGAAAAGCATATACTATGCTAATTTCTCCTGTTTGCATGGCTAAATAAAATAAATAATCCATAACGTACAGGATCAACCATTTATTTGTTTCTTTGTTCTTAACAATGCGCTTTAACACAGCAAATTATCTTTATTTATTTATTCCTTATTTGGCTATTTTTCTCTAAGGCTAGCCTGCAGTTATGGAAGATGTCAAGAGGTAAAAGAAGAGGATGGGAGGTCATGGGCTGCTGCTGGCTGCTGTGGTGTGAAGCTGACAGCCTCAGCCAGCCGGGCGCAGCGCTGGCTCACCGACAGACAGAAGGCAGTGCAGTGTGATGAACCTCTCCCTCAGCACCACTGGGCACATCTGCACTGCATGCAAAGCCAGTGGGCTGTAAAGACAGAGTAAAAAACACCAGTACACGTGAAACAGAAACAGCTGAGTGTATGTTTTCCCAGGGTGAGTTGGTGTGGGGTCAGCCCCAGGCTCACTCAGCTCACTCACTTTACATGCTGATGTCCTGTGGTGTGGGATACTCCTCTGGTCAGTTGAGGTCAGTTGTCCTGGCTTTGTCCCCTCCCAAATCCTTTTGCAGCGGTGGGATGGGGTGTGAGAAGCAAAAGAGGGCTTGACACTGTGCAAGCACTGCTTAGCAGTAACAAAAGCTTTGTGAGTTATCAACACTGTTTCCAGCAAAAATGCAAACCTTAACCCCATACCAGCTACTGCAAAGAAAATTAACTCTATCTCAGCCAAAGCCAGTGCTGAATGATAGTCTCATAGAATATACAATCAGAAAAGAAAATTTATATTAAGGCAGAATAACAGCAGAAGGAGAAACACAAAACAAAATTCCTTTAGAGTTCTCACTGTGGCAGTGAAAGCAAATCTTTCTGTCCTACTCATTAGAGTTAACTAGATGGATTTTGAAGGACAGAAGAAGTCAAGAGGAATAATTTTTCTGGAACGGAGATATGCTGGCCCTGACCCCTTTACCTCTTGTACAGACACATAGACACATAATTTGAGCTTGGCCCCTGCAGACCTGTACAAGGGAAGATCTGATCACCAGGGCAAATGTTGTAGACCAGGACTGCTTGTCAAAAAAAAAATAAAAAGATGGCTTCTATCACCTTGCACTGAAGTAAACCATGCCATTCTCAAACACTACCAGTACTACAGTTCTGAACATTATTTCTATTAAATGTGGTGAAAGGTTATTGATATGGTAACTATTAACATTCTTTGCAATTATATGATTGTTACCATGCCAGGTGTTTTATACTTATTATGCTTAGAAACAATTATGTTATGAAACACTCCTTGAATGACTGTGAAAAGTAGGGGGGAAAACTGGGGAGAGTGAGGGAAGTTTAGGTCCAAAAAAAAAAAAGAAACTTACATGAGCATTAGCAGCTTTTTAAGAATGTCTATTATTCTTGCATTTCAGGAATGTTTATTAGTATCTGTGTGCCTTGTTCTTTCTGTGGGTTACCATCACAAATGGAACTGCAGTCTTGGTTTTTTTCTAAAACCTAAGAGAATCTAATTGCTATGATTAGGCTCAGTTAAATAGTCAAATTAATTCCTTTTTAAACATAAATTAAGGACTTTGTATTTAGACCACAAACTTCTATGCTGTTATTTGAAAAGAAATCTATAAAATATCACTGTGGCAAGCACAGTTCACCCAACACTTAGGACCACTGATTTCTCAGTAGACCCCCAGAGTTACAGGGAATCTTTTTAAAATCCTCTTTCAACTCCTTCTTTTTGAATTTTGTTACAGAAGAGAAACCTGAGATAGATAGAATGTTTATAACATAGCTTTAAGACTTTAATATTCTGTCTCACATTTTCACTTAGTACTTCAGATTGTCTTTCCATGCACAGGATTTTATGTGTTGTTGAATGCCACCTGTTGTATGATCATTTTAATTATTGAATTGCATCACTGTACCAGCACATAACACCTTCACCTTATTTTAAAATGACAGATCTATTTATGATTCTGTATGATGATCTTTCCTTGCCATTAGCATCTTAGCTGTCATAATACAAATCCAGAGGCCCTTATTTAGGAGCTAAAGCAGGTCTTCTCTTTTTCTTTATTTACTCTGTCAGGTGTGAAGCAGAAAATAGTCAGATTACTTCAGGGCAATTTAGGGGCTTAAGGTAACACTTTTAAAAGTGTGGCTGGATGAAATTGTCTCCAGGGTTTTTTTAATCACTATTGCTCCTAAAATGTGGGGTTAGTTGCAGAGAGAATGGTTTTGTTTTCTTTTTTTAAATGTGGGATCAAAGCAAACCATGAAACCAGGGAAATAATTTCATACATTTCATTTGACAATGGAAATTCAATTCTTAGATCACAACAAGCAGCTGTGGATTGAATGTACATGCTTATGGCTATGGCTGTGATAAAGTCTTTGAAGAAAATCCTTTCTGTAAGCACATCAGTTGAGGAACATTGAATGTATATTCCACATCACTAGTCTCAGTGTTTTTTCTTTAACATGATACTGTTTCATGTTTATCTACAAAAGCCTTTGTAAACATATTTTTTAACATGCCCTTATAGTTAATCTAATGACTTGAATGTACAAAATAATATGGATATGCAGGATATGCAATTAAGCCATTATCAGTAAATCACTGATATGAATACAATACTATTTAAACAAATTAAGAAGCCTCACAAATTATCTTTCTCTTTCCAGTGTAGTATCTTGGAGATTCAGCTGCTCATTTATCACAGCAAATCCCTCTTCACAGTAACCTGAATATCATGATCAGGCATATGCAAGACAAAAAAATCTCAATAAGAAATGGAAATGTATGAAGCACATCCCTCAGTGGTATCTGCACATTAGTTTAATGAAAATTTTACAGGAATGAATGAATAAATAAATTAATACTCCATTCTCTCAGTTCTTACCGTGCCCTTGACTATTTAAGTTAGACTGCGGTCAGACAGAAGTAAGGAATGCTCCACATTTCCACATATATTGAAATGGAAAAGCTTCCTGGAAATTGAAATGAAAATCTTCAGCTCAGTTGTCTGTTTTGTTGTTTTGTATGACACCAGAACAAGATGTAACTTCTTCATCTGCTCTTTTACTGGTATCACAGATTCAGAGCACCAGCCTTCATTTTATCTCTGAACTAAAATAATATATGCAGCTTTTATGTTGTGACATTAAAATAGGCTTTCCCCTGACTGCTACTATTTTATAGCAAAATTTTATTTCCAGATGTAAAACCCTGGAAGTGACCTAAATCTATAACATAAATCCATGAGTAAGGCACAGGGTAGCTAAGCAGAAAGAAAAAGCAATTGAACAATAGAATGAAAAAGAGTATTAGCCTTATGTCCTCATATTCCTCAAGACCTAAACTCAAACCCAGGCTTGGATCATAAAAGAAAATTAGCTTGATCTTCTCATTTTGGCATCCATTTGTGGAAATCACAGTACTTCAATGGCGTTAACAGTCCCTGATCAAGGGAAACATGAAACTGAAAGTCCCTGAGTGTTCAAAGCAAGCAGATGGAAGTAGTTCTGGGATAAATTGCCTTCAGCTATTCCCTTCTTTGGGACCATATCTGACACAAGCCAGTGAAACTCATCTTTATTTTAGAGAGAGACTAATAGACCAGATAAGTCTCAGGATGATAATTGGCATAAAAATTATTAGCAGAACAGACCTGGCATTGACCATGAAATGACAATAGCACCTCAAGAATATTGAAGAGCTGAACACACCTCTTCTTTAATACTAATTTCAATTTAAGATTTTTAAGGACTGAAAATTCCAGTTTCTTCTCATTTGGAAAATGTCTTTAAACCTTATTGAATGACTCGAAATAAATGGATCAGCCTTCATGATTTGTGAGTTTGAGAGCAGCAGGTTGATTTTGTATTATGCAGCTGAGTCCATTTAAATTTATTAATAAAATTTTATTCAGTTTGGGTTTCCATGGGGAATCAAGAAAATAGACATTACAATAAGGAAAGTACCTACAAGAAGCGACATGGAAACCAAAAGACTCCAGCCTCATCCCATTCAGTAAATCATTTTTGCCTTTTGGGCCATTGCATGCATTGACCTCACTGAATCATTTTACTTGTGTAACAAAAGGTAAGGAAATGTGAATTTGGGAAAGGAAGAGGTGCATAATCTCATAAATAACCCAAGCTCCATTTCCCCACTACCATAGCTGAGTTTCCTCCTATCTTCTATTTATATACCCTAGTGTAAGCAAGCACCATGTGCTGGGGCTCTTCCTTTAAAGGGTTTAGGGAAGTATCCATCCATTTACAAACAGCAAACTGTGAAACCAGCTATTTATACCTCTTATTCACAACAAATGGGGCTTTAATTTCTAGATCTCAGTATTTTAAAAGTGCAGCTACAAAAGCACTTGATATAAATAGTTCAATGTTATTTCAACAGAATTTTTAGGAAGTATGTGCCAAATTATAAAATGGTAGTACAATAACTTAAATAAGACATTAGCAGTAGGCCTGAGTTTGAAAATAAGTTTGTGAGGATAAAGAGAACCAGGAAACAAAATTCATCCATAAAAAAGTACTTTAGACATTACATATTGAAATGATGAAACTGGAATACCATCAGTTTAAAAGAAAATACAATCCATTCTAACTTGAAGGTTTGTTGTATCTGTTTTTTCCTTGTATTTACAGGAGGCTTGGAGCAGAAAGATCATCATAGAATCATGTGATCATAAAATCAGAGAATAGTTCAGGTTGGAAGGGACCTTTGAAGGTCATCTAGTCTGGCTATATGAGAAGAGCCGTATTCAAAGTAGATCAGGTTGATCAGAGCCCCATCCAACCCGACCTTGAAGGTTTCCAGGGATGGGGCATCTACCACTTCTCTGGGCAACCTGTTCCTGTGTTTCACCATGCCTGTCCTTAAAAAAATTGTCTTCCTTATAGCTAATCTTAATTTATCCTCTTTTAGGTTAAAACCATTAACCCTTTTCCTACCACAACAGGCTCCCCTACAGAAAAGTCTGTCATCATGGTTCTTATAAAACTCTTTAAGTCTTGAAAGACATTATTAAGTCACCCCAAAACCTTCTCTTTTCACACTGAACAAACCCAATTCTCTCAGCCTTTCCTCATATAAGAAGTGCTCCATCCTTCTAATCATCTTGGTGCCCCTCCTTTGAACTCACTCCAACAGGTGCATTCCTTTCTGTGCTGGTGCCCCTAGAGCTGGACGCAGCTCGCAAGAACTGAGACTCCACCTGGAGTCTCACTTCTCAGCAGGGCTGCTCTCATTCCGTTCATCCCCATCCTGTGTTGATACCAGGGGCTGGCCCAAACCTTGTGCTTGTCCTTGTTGAACTTCATGAGGTTCACAGGAGCCCTCTTCTGCAGCTCGTCCAGGTCCCTCTGGATTGCAGCCCATCTCTTAGGTGTGTCAGCAGCACCACTCCTCTTGGTGTCATCTGCAAACTTGCTGAGGGTGCAGTTGATCCCACTCTCTATGTCTGTGATGAAGATATTAAATATACTGGTTCCAACATTGGCCCCTTAGAGACACTTGTCACTGATGCCCATCTGGACATTGAGCCATTGACCACTAGTCTCTGGATGCATTTACAGAATCTGACTCACTTCTCTGAGTTTAACCAGAAATTAGATGGTAAAAATGTTGGAAGAGCTTCATATGCTTGGGAAGATCTTGTTGAAGAGCTGTCTGGAAATAAACACTCAATTTCCATTGTCTCTTCAAGGGCTATAGGTGCTTCTAACATTATTTTGTTTTCCATTGCTGATAAATCCAAGGTGATGTGCACTTTCAACCATAACTCTATAGGCTATGTAACATTATTTTTCAAGAATTCCAGTTCTTTCACCCCTTTACAGCTGCTTCCTTTTCTCCCAAGATATGCTATATCAAGAGTTCAGCAAAATTACCAAATATTTTCATATTTGAAAGAAAAAGTAGTCCAAAGCTGAGTATTTAATATTTTTGTTTGCAAATAAAAATAGAGAAGTTGACTCCACACAAGAAAATACCATCATGAAGTGTGATCTCTGTTCAATATCTGCCATTAACTTGTAGCAAATAGACTTTCTTTATAACAGCAGCTCTTACTTGTGCAGGAAGTAAGAAGAAAAAGCACAGCATTTTTTGCTGTGATGTTTCATTTTTACTGTTTCACTTGAATATGCATAAATGTTTATTCCTGAGTTGAGTAACTCCTGCAGGTGTTTTGAGCTAACAGGAGATATACAGATTTAAACCAGACCTATCACAGGGAAGCAAGTGACAATGCATCAGCTGGTCCATGGCAACTATCCCTGTATATGCTCCTAGCCCACAGCAAAGGCCAGGTAATTGGGGTTCAAATTGGGGTTCCAGCACTCAGTAGGATGGTGTGTGCACACAGTTCACACAGATCAGCTCATGGGTGGTAACTTGTTCTCTACCATTAAACTGGAGGCCTGTTTCACTCCTATATGTGATGGTGCACCAAGGCTTTATACAGAAGAGTGTTTTAATATATATAAACTTTTGTCTGTGTTTACATAGTAGGCCTAGGCTACAATGCAGTTCCTAAATTAAATGTCATAAGGTGCAACATAAATTGTGAATACCAGAAGTAGCTTTGAGCATAGGGTTACTGTATTTCACTTACAGAGGCAGGGCTTTCCTGATTCCACCACAGTCCAACAGGTTTTCATTAGAGTTACACCATGCTGGATATACACTGAACAACCAATTTTCACATATAGATATCTTATATCTTTCACTCTCTCTGGGGGGGGTTTAGTTAGCACAGAAAGCCTTTATATCATGTATATGTTTATCATCACTAATACTCATCCTTGAGGCAATGGAAAAAACATTCAACAGCACAAGCGGTGCTTTGATATCAACAGTATTAATCAGGGAATTGTAATGTCATTTTCAGAGGAGAACATGAGTTGAAAGTTTCTGAATTCCCTGTCTGATGTGAGGGGGGTTTTGAGAGATGTGACCCCAAAAACAACTTGTCTGAGGGAAGTTGTGAAATACATAACTTCATTTTAGAGAACTGAGGAATCAAAGAGAGCAAATTCTGTAGTTGTTCTGGCAGACTCTGTCAAACAGGTCATTCAGATTCTGCTGGTTACTTCACTCTGACTCCCATAAGTTGTGTTTGACTTTCAGAAAGGACATTCAGCCATGATTTGAAAAATGTGATACAATGAGAATTCAAGCACTTCCTTTGTTCCAATGGTTAATCAATCTCACTTTTAAGAATATTGTACCTCATTTTAATTTCAACTTGTCTGTCTGCAGCTCCCAGTCATTGGTTCAGTGTTCTGTATTTTTCCCTTGAAGATACTTAAACACTATAATCAAATTATCTCTCAGAGATTGTGCAGTCTCCAAAGGGCATTTTACAGTTCTTTTCTGTACCACCATTCCAACATTCTTTTAGAAAATGTCTATACCAGAGTAGCACACGATATTTCTGTACAAGGCTCACCACTGCTGTGAGTTAGAATTAAAATCACTTTGCTGCTCCAATTTGTGGCCCCCCACCTATACACCAAAGGATCTGCCAGCTCCTTGTTGTATAATACAAAGACAAGTTTAGTTACATGTCCTCTATAACCCCAAATTGACTTCCAACACTGCTTTCCAAAATATCACACTGCACTCTGACTGTTTTTCTGATTTTCTTATTCCCTCTTCAGTTCAAAGATGCATTGTTTGGCAATGTATATTTTAGATAAAGGAATATCAAAGCTACAGTGTCAGTAAGGTCATTATAAACTTAATTTAGAAGTAGTGAATTTAACTGATGCCAGTTGACTTTACAGACTGAAACTCTGGACATGGACTGTGGATCTGTGGTCACATTAGTATTACAGCATAAAGAGGTACAGCTGTGTTACACAGACACAAAGACAAATCAGTGAGATACATGTGGATATATACATATGCAAACACTCAAAGTTTAATATATGGCAGTTTTCAATAATATTTACAGCTTGACGCCACTATAATTTTACTGTTTTGATAAGTTTAAATGAAAAATTCTTCTTCTTTTTTTCATGCATCTCAAATTTTAACACACCATCTGCACTGTACAAGAGCCTGCATGCTTCAGTGTAAATGTGTTTTCTATGCAAAAAAAAAAAAATACATACATTAAAATTATATTATCTGTATAGCTGCTGGAAATTCTGAATCTGCAATCAACAGCTCTCATTCAGGAAGGCCTCTGCATTTCTAAAGCCAATCATAGAGCTTTTGATAGTACAAACCCCTCAAAGTTGAAGTACTGTGAAGATGTCAGTGGACAGAAGAGGTTTTTTGTGCCTTCAGCTTATGATATAATGTAGGAAAATACAGCATCTTAGTGTTAGAAAAATACTGAAGTAAAATAACTGGCTCTATTGAGGTCCCAAAATATTTTGGATTGAAGTTTTTGATTGGCTTTGTTTCTGGCTTTTTATTTGGTTTTGGCTTGGTTGTTTTTTTTTGTGGGGTGTGTGTTTGTTTTGTTTGGAGATTTTTTTGTTGCATTTATGTAATATTTATTAGGCTTAAGAATTTCTTTACATTGACTGGGTTGGCTTTAAGCCAGAGTAGGACAACCATGTCAGATGATTTAGAGAGACATGCAGAGAGACATGAGCTTAAACTGTGACTTCAAGGCCTTTTCTGTTGTACTATATAGTGGACTCACAGCACAATGCTCATGCTCCACTGAGATTTTGAGGTGAACTCAGATTTATTTGATCCATTCATACTGTTCAAGTTCTCTAAGTACCAGAAGAAAGGAACAGAAGAGACCAAGGGAATGACCACATAATAAGGCATAAGATATATACAGCCTGGACTCAGTTCTTCAAACTGCTGTTCCCCATGTGTGTGGTTAGAAAAATTTCCAAATGATCCTGCAGCATAGATCTCACCACACTACAAGGCAACAACAGAAAACATCCCTACTAATTTGGCAGAGGGAAATTCCTTATGGATTCCAAAGCTAACAAACCTGAGAGAGCCATTTCATTCTCTCCTATCCTGCCTCAGACAAAGAAGGTAAGATTTACTTAACTTCTTACAAGGAAGTCTACAGGCCACCTTAATCAGATAAGCACATTATTGCAATGAATGAGTGTGTGAAGTTCTGCTTTTTTGTCCCAGCTGGAAGAACCTGATGAGTAAACATCACTGCAAAACTAGGGCTACACCTCACACGTGAGGGACACAGATATTTGAAATGGCTTTCCTTGTCTGACCCCAAAAGCAGGGTTTTCAGTGAGCACAGTATACACCCAACCCTGAAGACACTGCTGGGCTTTAAAGACTTAATGGTGCACAGCTCCAACTGCTCAGGGACCTTTGCAACTCCTTCTCTCTACAGTGCAGACCTAGCCTCAGGTCATCACCATTCCTTATCCTAGAAAAGGCTCATGTTTTAAAGATTACAATCTGAAATACATATTAAAAATTAGATTATAAAAATATGAAATACAGAACATGGATACCTGTACCTAATTCAATATAACAGAAATTCTGTGTATACAAAAATAACTCATTACATGCTAATTCTGTCCTCTTGCATTCTTAGTGACCATCTATTTACCCCCACAGCTAATGCCCAACAGATCTTCCCCTTCAGGAAATCTGAACTGTCTGGAACTGTCTGAAAATCAGACCACATTTGGCAGAAATAACCATAATGAAGATAAGTGTTAACACAACATGCTAAGCTCAGTCCAGGACACAGGCTTTCAAACTGCTATTTCCAGCTTGCAGTTGAGAAACTGTTTCAGACAACATGAAAAGCTGTATCTAACACTTTTTGACAGTGCCATATTGTCTGGGACTAACACAAAAAGGAGGTGTACATGAAAAGGCAAGGATGAGTTCACCTTCATTGCTACTAAAACTTTTAAACTATCAAAATAATCAGAAAATTAAGAACCGAAACACAGGGAGAAAGTAGCCAGCTTGCCAGCAGCTTCAGTTGGAAGATCAATGGGATCTTGACATTATTGGTATCATCTACCCTTTAAAGCTATTCAGATGTTTGTTTAAAGTGAACTAAAGAAAGGCAAGCTGTAAGAGTGAAACCAGAAATAGCGATAATAGAAAAACTCAATCAGGGGAACAAAACTGTGTTATAGTCTACAGAGAGTCCAGAACAGAAAGTTGTGCACTTACCATTGATTGGAACAAATAAAACACAATGAATAAAGGTTAATAAAGAAATCAGAAAGGTACCAAAAGCCACTGGAAACAACAAGAAAAAGGACAAGCTGAAAGCCTACACAGACCTATAAAAGTGGGCTGCCCAAGCTCTGTGTAACTTATACATATATTGAAAACAAGCAGAGAGCTAATCTGCATGTACCAGGGGAATTTCAGCTTTTCTCCCTATGTTTTTGCTGAAAAAAACCATTGATTTAAACTTGGTGTTGCATGAAGGAAACAGTAGAAACATCTCAAGGGCTGAATGCTACTTTTTGCCTCCATCAAGTGCTTTCCCAGTGGATTCACAATAACACAGACCTCAGCAGGGGCCAAAGCTGTGTCCAGGTGCAGTCACCAGGAGACCCGAATTAGGGCACCAAGAGAGTTTGCAGTCACTCTTCCTCTCTTTGTGCAATCAATTCCTCATAAATGGACTGAGGGGAGTGTTGCATTTTCCTTCCTCTCACCAAAAGGAAGAGACACAGTAGAAATAAAAGCCAGTTAGCCACATCACCAACCTCAAAAGTCTTGAAATTCAATTTCAGATGAGAAAACATGTTGTTTAAAAAAAAATGCTTTTGTTTTCCTTTGGTCTTATAAAGTATCCAAAATATAATTTACTTGGATTTGTTTCATATCCTTTCATGCAATGTAAAGCCATTCCACTGGTTTTCTAGAAAAAGCTTTCAGAATATGCACAAGCTAAACACATAACCTGCACAACTAAAAACTAATGCTCAAAGGTTACATGGGATCCTGTAGAATGATACCCTGAATAAGTAAAATAAAATGTTTTTTACAGGGGTGTTAAAACCAATATATCTGCAGACTCAGTTCTTCCTCGGCTCAGCCCAAGTAGGCAGCAGGAGCTCATCCATCTCTGCCAGGAGGGCTGGTGAGGTTGCTCAGGAATTTGACATGGTGCAAAAAACAGAGTCAGCAAGGCAAAAAATTAAGCCATGTGGCCACTCCTGTGTGGAGTGCTAGATTTATTCACTGTTGACTTTTTCTGTGCAGACATAGAGAAGTGTCGACATACCCATGGCTTTTACTCTGAAAAATACAATGAGAATGAGAAGTGTGAGGAGTTCTATAGACTACTGCTATGCACCTATTACAAAATTAAGGTGTTTTGATGAAAAGTATATAATGGAATTGTTCACAGGCTCTGATGGATCTTATTCCTCAGCAGGACATTTGTAAACTGAAGAAAGATTTTGGTGCCTATGCCAAAGGTGATAGCAAAAGAATGGAGAAAGGAGAGCCTAGTTGGTGAAGTATGCTTAGTGACATTAGGCAAATACAGATGCTCTAGACTTAGGCTTAGCTCTTAGCCTTTTTTTTCTTTTTTTTCTTTTTTTTTTTTTTTTGAGAAGGGAGAGGCAAATAAAAAAGTTCAAATACTTTTCCTGCTTTTGTTTTTTTCCCCTCAAAGACTTTCATAAGAACTGCAAAGGGTATGTGTTAGAATCCAACCAGTATCCTGTCAAACACTCTGATCTCCTGCTGCTTACGTAATATGGTGACCCTTCCCTATGTTTTCAGATCCAGAAATGAAGTATCTTGGAATTCAGCAGCACAGGAGACTAGCTAGTTCCAGTTCCAAGTTTCAGCTCTTCCAGCTTTTCCTTCCTACATGTACAAAAGGAAATAGCCTCCAGGAGGGAGACTTTTTGGTATATTTTTTATTTTGGGGTTTTTTTCATCCTTCAAAATTTTTGCAGAAAGAATATCCCAAGGCTTGTTGCCCTCTTATTATTGCCTTCATTTTCCTGTATGGAATATAGTTATCTTTAATTCTATGTGATAAAATTTTGTACGGGAAGTAATTTAATTATATAATTACAGTTATTTAAAGCATCTTTTAGAGTTAATATATTAAATATTCTGAGCTTACCATATTCATAGCAGCTTCAGTCACAGCTGGTAATATTAATTGCTCTACTTTCTGCCTCCATTTCTCTCTCATCTTTTACTTTGTGCTTTTTCCATGCTGGTGAAAAAATTTTGCACTCAATGTAACACTTCAACCAGAAAAAACAGTTGAAACCAGCTGGTTAAGACCCAGAGTTTTACCTAGCATCCACTGTGATCAGAATCAAGCTGGTCTCCAGGGGGCTTTGGCAAATGTATTTGCACCTGCAAATGATGACCTTTTTGCAGTTTGCATGCCCTAGATCAGTAAACAGATGTATTAACAAACATCTGAAAGAGAAAATTGCTTTGGACATAGCTCATCTGTGACCACTTGAAAAAACTGTTTTGTCTGGTGCTTTGGTTGTAAGGGATAATTTATGAGCTGTGTCCTAGGAGGACAGTCATCACTTCTGTCTCTTTCATTGCCACAAACACATGAATCTGCTGGGACACAGGAACACCATTGAGAGCAGAAGGAATACAGCATCAACAATGGAAATACATCATACATAAAAGTGACACACACACACATAAGACCTATAAATAAAATAACAAATTAGCAACACAACCAGGCAGCTTCCTTGTTGTCAGTATCCATCATCGGAGGAGCCAGGGAGGCATTAGACAGGCAATGTGCTGCACTGATGCAGCAAACCTGCAGATCCCCAGCAGCACTCACTTGATGGTCAGCACATGTAAGTACAATGGCTCTCCTCAAAAATGCACATGAATTCTGAGCAGACTGCTCCTGTGCACAGAATTAATGCCATGCATATAGACTTTTTTCCTCTTTGCAGAAAGGAGACTTGGGGTGTTTATAAGCAGGCTCATTCTGTCTATCAGATGTAACTATTTCCCCAGAATTTTATTACATAAATTTCCAGGTGACAGAATTTATTGGTCTCTGAAGCTAGATAAATTATGTGAGTGTATCCATGTACATACACAAATGTGTATGAGAAGAGGAAAAGAGAC
Source organism: Rhipidura dahli (assembly GCA_013399225.1). Taxonomy (NCBI): domain Eukaryota; kingdom Metazoa; phylum Chordata; class Aves; order Passeriformes; family Rhipiduridae; genus Rhipidura; species Rhipidura dahli. Next base: position 549,416 of record VXAC01006729.1, read on the forward strand.
AGAGTAAGATGAAAGGCCACCAGATTTTATATTCTTTTTCTTCCTTTAAAGAGGGAATTTAATTTATAATTTAAAACCATTTGCATGACTATAACCTGTTTATATAGCAATGAATTCTGTAATTTTATATAGCAAGTTACAGATGAGAAAAGAAACCCATCCCTTAGGATAATTCACTGATGAACAATAGCTAAGTAGGAAAAGAAGAACACATACATAGAACAGCAAGGAATCAGCCAGTTTGTAAACAAGTGTTTATTTTATTTTATAACATCCTGGACCATGAGAAAAGCTGGTCTCCAATTCTACTGATAAATTCATCATTTTCAGTCTATAAATTCCAATAGCAAGAATGACTACTGAGGCATTTTATAAACATAGTATTGCAAAGAATAGTACTTGCTTGAAATGCTAGAGATGAGTATGTTCTCATTTTGTTACAATGTTTGAGAGAAATGACATTGCTAATGACAGGCCAAAAGACTATGTTATTGTAGAATTTTAAGAAGAAAATGCATTAATTATATTAACATATTAAAAACCAGTTTATTTGGAGCACTTTTTTTTTCTGAAGTAGCATTAAAATCTATTTTTTTAATTCTGAAGAAGATAAAAATCTTTCTCATATACTTACATAAACATACACAAATTTATACATGTAAGTGAGGGGAAAACAAAGCAGCTTTTCTTGATCCCTTTTATGGAACAAAATACTGTGGCCCAACATTGGAATAATCCCAAGAGTGTGAGACAATTTAGACATTTTCTTTAGACACAAAGTTAAAAGAAGCCTGCGTATCCAAATACTAAATTGGAGATCTGGGCAAGGTATGTCTTCACACCTAAAAATATTCTATTTAGGGTGTAATAATTTCTAACATAATTCAGTTTACTTTGCTCTGCTGTGGGTTTTAACCCCTTTAACTGCTTTAAGGAAGCAGACAACACAACACTTGTGGTTTTCTACCTTAAACAAGAGCAAAGGAGAAAACCATAAAATGCCACTGTGGCAGTGTGCAAACCTACCCATCACACTACCTCAAAAATAGCAGAACCCAAAAAGCACAGAGAAGGTGACAAGAAAGAACAAAGCTACTGAACAATCGAGGAAAACTGAGGAAATTGCTCAAAACTTCCGCTGCATCAGAAACAGTTACAGGTTCTATGCCATCATGACATAGACATGACACAGCTTATGGTTGTCATGGAACTGGGTGCTTGAAAATTACTTTACTGTGAAGTGCATACCTGAACTATAAATTCATTGCTATAATGTGATGGAAACCAGCATCATGTGTTCAAAGGCAGATTTGCAGAAAGGTTCATCAGATGATATTACCACCACACCGGGGATGCAACAAGTCAAAGGGAGTTGGAAAGACCTGTGAAGGTCAGATTCAATGAACACTCACCCTCTTCAGAAACCTCTTCCCTACCCTTGTCTTATAAGATTCTCTCTCACAGGAGGTATTAGGCTTGGCAGAACTCAGCAGTGTAATCCAGTGCAGCTGTGTTTTAAATCTGGAATCTAATCCATTTACAGCTGTTTTGTCAGATCTGGAATTTTGGTGTGTATTTTGCTCCAACAGTCCTTTTTTGGTAGCTTTTTTTTTTATTATTATTTGTTTGGGGTTTTTTTAGCTTTTAGTTTTACTAGAAGTGTATAAAAAAAATAAAATAAGCACACCACAACCTGCCTTTCCCACACCCACTCTTTGTGGCTATCCTATATGATTTGGGGCTGTGCCCTCTGTCTTTGTCTGGAGCTAGCCATCATTGGTGGGAACGCTCTCTGAAGCCATCTACTGTTCATTTTAAGATCAAACACCCAGAACGTCTGATCTGCAGTCAGGTTTTACAAATCAGACCTTGTTTGCTGTTTAAAAAGTTTCCCACAAGATTTCTTTAGCAGATGGTGGAAAAGTTATATATTATTAATGCTATCCAACTCCATTAGAAATTGTGTGTTTGCTATCTAGGACAAAGAGAGAATTCATAGTCTCTGTCTGTATGAAAAGTTTGATTCTGAAGAATTTTTACATAAGCAACAAAAAAAGCAATTTTACTCACCAGTTATTGCAGAATCAGAGCGCTCTATATCTACTTTCAAACCCATTAAAAGTTGTTCCTTCTTTATTTTTAAAACCCAAAATGGAGGCAGGTAATGGAACTTAATGTACCATTCTGGACTGAATCTAAAATCATACCACCATTTACAAAATAGATTTTTTTTTTTTTCTCCATCAAGTTCAGAAATATCCCTAGGAAATCTGCTTGGTTTGTACCTGTGGAAAATGTCACAACCACAAAATATTGGTCTTTTTCATCCAAGAGATGTTGGTATTAATATTAAAACTGTCTGAGGCAAGGTGCTTTCATCTATATTTCATTTCACATTTAGATTCAGTCTCGTGTTTTACTGACCCATCTGCATCTCTATCTGTCTTTAAAATGTTCAGTGGGAAGAATTCTCCTCTCTGATTCATACCTTGATCAAGCTGAGTGAAAAAAACATACATTTTGGAGACCAGCTACAGGTACTGAGTCTCTGATAACTGCTGAGAAGGTTCCCAGCTACTGTAAATTGTATTGTTTTATCCACTTTTCTCTGTACATTTCATCAGCTTCAGAAGATAGGCTGAGGCACAAAAAAAAATTAAGAGTTGTTAGGCTCACAGAGCCTGAAGGAAAAAACTTTATCATCCCATACTGCATGAAAGAATGTTTTATCTAATATGGATGTCAATTAATATTTTTAAAATATAAAACACACTTTTCCAGTATTTTGGACCAATAAAAACAAATAAAGATATTTGAAGTCTACCTTCACACATTCTGCTCATCAAGTACAAAAGTCAGTATCTCATACATGTTCAGTATCATGGGTAATTATAGTTCTCAATGTACAGAAAATCTAAAGGTAAAATACTCGAGCTACCCACATAAACATATATTGAGATCTTTACCTAAACACCTGAATAACTTCCCTTTGGACTGCATAAAAGTTTTCTCTTGTGATAACAACTATTTGAACAAGTCTTCAAAACCATTGCAGTGACCAGTAACCTAAGACTACCACAATCAAAGACTGATTATTGCTGGTAAGCCCTCACCAAGAACTTCCCACTTCCTATATCAGACCTATCAACACATGAACTGACAATTCCTAAGTGGCTGCCTTCATACCCTAGCAGTCTTCAGAAGCAAACAGAAATGAGATCCAGCTACTAAGGAGCAGCACTGTGTACAAAATAGTGTGAATATAGTTTATCAAAAGAGGATTTTTCCACCGCTGTTCTTAGAGGAGATCATCTTTCCGCTGGAGCAGTATGGCAGGGGTGTCTCTCAGCATCCCTGAGTATGCAGAACACACAGAGCTGACTTACAATTACACCGTAAAGTCTTTGGAGAACAAGAATTTTTCTGTTTATGCCTGTACAGTCATTTCCATGAGCAGAGCATGTAGGTATATTGATATTAAAAAAATGATCACTAAAAAAACAATAGTACTGCATTAAAACATGGAACCATAACTCTGCTCACGATTTTTACTTTATTGCTTTTGTATTGATATATTGCTGTACTGTATTCCAATATGCACAGACAAATATATTTAAATCACACTTAATATGGCATACCTATTCCTCTTAAACATCCAGGGAAATCTCTTTTCAGTGCTAAATTGATTTCAATGTAAAACAATTTCTTTAGTCTTTCCAAACAGAAATGGTTTTGAGTGAAATAGCAACTCACTATTTCAGCCTCTGCTCATTTGAAAATCACATACCCTGCACATATGATGGTTCCTGCTAGAATACAGCATGTAGATGACTCCTGATAAACATGAAAATATAAGCCATGCAACAGGTCCTTGAGGTACAGTGATGGGTCTGGTTGTCCAAATTATACACAGCTGACAAGAAAAAAAGGAAGTTTTTTAAATTTCCCAAGCACTTTATTGTGGCCCTCACACCCATGTTACATGAGTGAATGAGGCTTTGGATAGATGGACAGCACCTCTCCAGACAGAGTATGTTCAATTTCCACAGTGTCAATTTGAATGTAGAGAGGGTTAGCAAAAACTTTGAGCAGAGACCTGCTCTAGAAACACAACAGCTTGGTGAGGCATCTCATCTGTGAAGTGCTACACAAAGGAAACTTAGTCAACAAAGGCTCACCCTTGTTTTCACAAGCAGAAATGAGCATGAGAGCCTGCTATTCTTGGTCTAAGAACATTGATAAAATTCACAGGAAATGTCAAGGAATCAGATTCACATTGGTATGGAGAATGCTGTGGGGAACTCCAGTTTCACAACAGCTCTGAAGCAAAGGAGACCAGTGACTGGGGAAAAAGAGATGATGTGTTCCCAAGTTGTCTGACATTCTCCCTTATAGTTTCTCTTCTTTTGTTTTTTTGTTTTTTTGTTGTTGTTGTTGTTGTTGTTGTTGTTGTTGTTTGGGTTTTTTTTGTTTTGTTGTTTGTTTTTTTTTTTTCACACTTTTAATAGATTGAAGAAATCATCTCATGAATACAGAGAATTATAACTGATTGCAGTGGAAAAAGATCAGGAAGATACGTACATCCCATGTATTCATTATGAGCAGTCAATAACAGTATTAGTCTGATACACTGTCTGGAAAGTTCCCAGTGAAAACAAGTTCTCTACATGAAAAATAAAGACTGCTATCTAACATTTGTAGTTGAAAGTAAGCTAAGACTAAGAGATGACAATGACTGTGGCAGCAAAACCACCAATCAACAAGAAATCATATTTGGCACAAAAAGAACACTCTGAAGTCCTGTCATGTCAAACAAAAGCTTTCCTTCCCCAGCTGAGAATGTTTGGCTCTCTAATATTCAGAAATAGACTGTATTAAAGATCATGAGCTGCTTTCATTTCATACTAGGTTATATATAATTCATATTTTCAAGCTTCTTTGCTTAACAAGACATCTAAATCTGCAATTTTTTTAATGGAAGTTGAAATTCTAGTGTAATCACTGAACTTATGGCAGGCCTTCAAGAAAAGGCACTTATTGCATTAAAACCACAAGAGCTGGCAACAATGAATCTGATTCTGACAGGAGCTTTAGCACTTTCTAACTTTAGTAGTGCTAATTAATGATTAGCAAGCTTCTGTTTCACACAACAATCCTGCAGTTTCCAAACTTATTTTAAAACTTTTATGTTCATATACTAGCAACACATTACATCCAGAACAACCCAAGTATAATATCCTAAACATCAGGAACTGTAAAAAAAATTAATCTATGACCCTGAAGAGGTTTGAGCTTTTTTGTTTATTGTACTTAGACTTATTTCTTTTCCAGAGAAAATAGTTTGCATAAATGTTAGTTCTCTCATTGTGTGATTGTTGGATAATTTAGGGAGGGAGTTCACAGAGCCTTTTATCATAATAAAAAACTAAAAACCCAGCCTTTGACTGAAGCCCTAAATCAATTCATACTAATTAATATTATTAAAACCCCTTTTCTGTATGTGTTAGAGGAAAATTTTTAAAATTACAATCTTTGTTCTGTAGCTAAGATGGGTGAATCAGGAGCTAAAAAAACAGAAAAGGTTTTAAAGAAATATCTGTCGTATTTTCCAACATTGAAAAGTATTTCCTAGAACAGCTCTGAGAAGTAATTTAAATACTCCTTGCTACCCAGGGAAAGAGGACAGTTGTGGGGAACTTTATATAAGTTTAATATAAGTAACTAATTTTTCAAGACCTCAGAAAAATTAGCAGCCTGGAGTCACAAAAACTGTGCTCTCCTACAGCTGCCTGCCTGCAGCAGAAATTGTGTTAGGTGGGTTTTGGTCTCCAGCTTCACCTCATTCTGCCTATCCTGTCTTTACTCATTCAGCCACATGTACTTTGCCACCACCATCATCATCATCATTGTCATCACCACTTCTTCAGGGCTTATGTTAGTCCTTACTTGCCCCACTTGCTGGCACCTGAGCCCACTTCTGCTGCATTCATCTCAGGTAAACCATCTTCTTTCTCCTTGCTGCTCTGGAAACCTGCAGCACCTGTGCAAGTGCATGGCAGGAGCTCCCAGTGGTGGCAAAAGCAGCAAAAGGGGCTGTGACAGTCAGTTCCATGTATGCCCAGTGTCTCGAATTCCTCAGCTTCTCCCTTAGGTCACTGGAGCCACATAAAAGTCACTCACACTGACAGTTCACAGACAAGGCCAAGACATCTGGTCCTGGAGCAACTGTTGTGTTGTTAGAAATATTTAAGCATAGCCAAACAGCACGGGTTCCATTACATGGGAAATTTTCCAGTGAAAATTAACTCTTTGAGCTAGCTAGAAAGGCTAGTACAGCTACTGCACTTCAGTAAAACGTTTTATTTTAATAATTTTCCTTAGTCACCCCAGATTAACCAGCTAGATCCATGCACCTAATGATCACTTTTCAGTTTATACTTCTGCAGCTGTTTTGTATGAATTATCATCAAAACCTGGAAAAGGATCAAACCACATACACAGGTTCTTTCTATAAAAGCTCTAACACTGTGAAATATTATGAATTCATTGGGTCATACAAAGTTTGGCATAATAGATAGACAAGAGACTAAAGCAATAATTATTAATTTTTCATAACGTATGATATTTTCTGTTGACCTTATTTGTCGCTTGTTTTTTACAGATTGCTCTAAAATGCCACAGCACATCAGCTTACCCAGATAGTACAGCAGGCATTTTTAATGCATAAGAACATCATGTATTCCTTTCAAAAAAAATATACTAATTGCAGGAAAAGGAGAGAAAAACTGGAAGAAGCAGAGCATAAAATGCTACAAATTAAATTTTATGAAAGTTATGCCTGCTGCACAGTGAGGCACAGCAGTGCATTAGTTAGAATTCATACTGATCTTTACCCCAAGCATTATGTTGTCCAAGTCATTAGAAATTTAATGTTACATCCCAGCCTAACTTTTCTGCTACATCTTTGACATCAGCCTAAAGGGTCATGATCAAGAATTTAATCAACAGCTTGTTCTTGAGGTGAAAAAAAATTTTGAACTGTCTTTTGGAGTCCCTGCACCAACTAAAACATCATCCACACTGGCAGGGCATGAAGCCAGGTGTGAAGATGCAGCAGACCTCTGCAGTTCTCCATTTAATCTGTGTCATTTTAGAGTGCACTACACAGCCACTTGCACAGCAATATCTCCCTTACAACAGGTAAAGAAGAGCACTTTGGGATGAGGCCTCATAGATTGAGAAAACCTCTTTTCCCACCAGCTTCTCTCTAACTTATTTTTCAAATAAGCCTAAAGTTCCTGCAGAGGTATGTGAATTTGTCTACAAGCATTATCTTTCCAAATTTCTTTTTGCAAAGCACAATTTCAAGTGTTCTTGGGTTCCAAATGCAAGTAAAACTGTCTTCTCTGTGGAATTGCATCCCTCCTTTTCTTTCACATTAGCTTTTTATCACTGAAATTCTCATGGATACAAATGGTGCCTATATGTCATGAGGTACAGTGACTTGGGAAGAGTTAATATGTGTTTAACAGGAAAAAGCTTTTGATCGGAAAATTTCTGTTGGTGGGCAAATAGCAGGTGTTTTCCTTTCTGCCATGAGCAAAAGAGTGTGAGCTTATACTGAGCTGAAGTATTTTTTGCATAAGGAATAACAAGCAAGTACCATACAACATTCTGTTTTTCCCGCCGCTCATTTGGGAGTTCTCAAGCTTTAAAACTTAAAAACAAAACAAATTTCCTCATGTTGCCTTAACCAAATTATTGTCCTTTTGCATTTGTGAATATGAAAATTATGTTCCATTGCAAGGTGTTCCTAAAATCAACTTGAAGACTAAGGTCTTCTCTGAACCCAGTTTTAATAAATCAAATTCATGTTGGAACGCCATTGGAGAATATAAACAAGGGAACTACATCCAGCTGCTACAACACCTTAGTTACTGGAGTGTGAACAGGTATCCTCCTCCTCCTACTTCCCTCATGCCAATCTACAGGACAGATTCCTTCTTACTACAAGAAGGCTTTCTGTACTCACAGGATGATGAAAGAAGGGGGAAATTATATGTCTCTGTTCCTTCACTTATTCTTATGGGTTTCATACCACTGTTTGTAACATTTACTTACTGTGCTGGGGGAATCTGTTTCTTGGATAAGACCAAGATTTTCAAATCATACATAAAAAAACTGATACAGAATTTTAACACTACTTATTTCTGTACTGCCAATCATCAAAAAGCAATTCTTTGCTTAATCAGTTTGACAAAAAAAGCAGAGCAAAGCACCTTCTGTTTCAAGAGAAATGCTGCGAAAATTTTTAGATTGTTTCCATTGACTTTAGATGGGTGTTTATGTATGTGCCTGTATGACCAGATAGGTAAGGCTATCTTCTATCTCTGCTCAATAAATTAGAGTGAATTGAAGATAAGAGGACAAAGAAAGCTTTATGCACAAACTTCTGGTTTGCTTTCAATTTCTAATAGGAAATTTTGCTAGCGTGAGTTCCCCTTATCTACTTATTAATGCTTAAAATCTTCTATTAGGAAAAAACTATTACAAAGTTATATAAAAATGGCAAACAACTTTATTTATAAGGTTATCATTTCCCTCTGTGATGTGCATAGTTAAGTTCATTGTGCCATTTATTCAACAAAATATTTCAGCTGCATAAGTTAGTTTTAGTCAGAATTTAAAATTCCCTTCATTTAAACCAGTGTCTGTTTTCATAAACAGATTCACTTATTCTTTAAGGGCTAAAATATTATTATTATTAAATTATTTTTATATTATTTAAGAATTATTTTTTAAAAATTA